>JAAAKG020150009.1:0-59343 GCA_010014905.2 Druon quercuslanigerum
TCAATAATCCAAAAACTTAGTATTAGATTCTAACTTATTTATGATAAATTGAAAAGCAGGGTGTGCATGAATATACACCGCACATCTTACCGATTTTTTGCGTCCTTAAACCATATTTTTTTAAATTGGAACATTTTTGTTTTGATTCTATTGTTACAGTTTCATGCAATTTACTTATTTTATTCTTTTTATTGCTAGGCGTTAAAATAAATGTTTTAGTTGCTTAGGAATCTCGTTTTTCTTTTAAATTGAATATCTTCATGAAAATTGAACAATTTTTTGAAATTTTTGGCAGCTATATTGTATCCAAAACTTGAATTTTGAAAATCTGACATATCAGTCAGAAAAAATGACTTTTAAGAAAGTGTCTGTCTGTCTGTAGTCTGTAGCCTGTATTCTATTTGCACGATAACTTTCTAAAGATTCATCAGATTAGATTCTGGTATTGCACGCGATTTAAGGATTAAAAAGAAAGAAAAATTTTGTAAACATGCTATTTTGGACGAAAATTCAAATAGTGAGCATATTTTCAAAATATTTGTAACTATTTTTTTTAAAGATTTAATAATTCTATGTGAGACTGTTTATAATACACGGAAACTTGAACAATTTATACTTATGACTTTTTTCGATAAAATGAAGATTATTATATTCAAATTTTGGTCATACAAAAAATAGTAAAAAATCAAATTTTTCATTTTGCGGCCAATTTATGCAAGATATGCAAAAAATGAATTAACTAAAATTGCATGCCCTGAAAAGATTTATAAATTTGTCATTAACATTAAGATTAAAAATTTACAAAAGTAAATGTTTATAAAAACAACACACGAGACGAACAAAATTAAAATGCAAAAGTTGTTTAACCAAGAAATATCTACAAGTTTGTTATGAACTACAATAACATTTTATTTATCAACATTTTTCGTCTCAATTACATCTAAATTGAATATAATCTAATTAGATTTATGGAAAAACGACATGAGTTGCAGTAAAATGTTTAATAGTGATTACTTTTTTAATATAATGCACATTTTTGAATGATAAAAATAAGACAGTAAAACACTTTTGTTTCAATACATGCATATCATAAATGATCATAATATAAATTTATTGAAATGATATATATTTTTTAAGATTGCTAAAAATAAAATGTAATGCAAAATGAAAAACAGATATTAAAGTAATCATTAAAACGGAGATTTGTACTTCATTTTACAATATTTTAATAAACAGCCCAAGACCGAGATACGGGAATAAATATAATATAAATTTTATATGATAGAGTTGAACGTAACGTAGAAAAGTTCATATTTGCGATGAAATCATGTGCGAAGCATAAGATAAGTAATGAGAATGTGTTCGTTAAAGCCAAAGGAGCTTTAACAAAAGAGAATTCACAATCACCAAATGACAGTTTTCGATGCTTGGACTTTTAATTTTAAAAGGCTTAAGCACAAATGTGGGGTAAATAGAAAGACCTAGTGTGAGAACCAACAGCTCGAGCGAAGCGAGCCACGCGCGTAGCGGCACTATGATAATGTGCCTACGCAACGGTCATATTTTTAAAATGAAAAAATTGGAAAAATTATTTTCGTCAATGAAATACAAGCATAAAGTTGACCTGTCCATAATTATCTTTAAAATCACCCTCAAAATGAAAAAATACTCGTTTAAAAAGGTTTTTCGATATACTTCAGGTTCTAATTGATAATTTACAATAAGATAAATTGCTTTTTGCTTCTATTGTAAAAATACAACTTGCTTATGTAGTTCTGAACATAAGGGTAGCAAAACCTATAAACCTCACTAAAAATTGACCTTTTTTACGTCGCTTTTTTTTAAACATAAATTCCGAATCAGCTGATAATAGAAAATATATTTTCGTTAATTCAATACGAATGTAAAGTTTACGGGTCCAAAATTATTATTTAAAACACTCTCTAAATAGAAAAACCAACCCTCAAAAAATGGTTGTCGATATAGTACAGGTTTTAATTGATAATTTATTTGCTTACTTATCTACCGACATAGTTAGTTCTGACCATAAGGGTTGCAACTGCTTATTTCAATGCAAAATTATTTAAAATTTTTTTGGAAATTATGAATTATAACCTGAAATATATAGGAAAATCTTTTTAAGGGGTGTTTTTTAAATATTTTAAACCTCATTTTGATTTTGATTTTTTATGAAAATGGCCAGAAAATTTTCTTATTAGTTATTAAAAATTTATATTTTAAAATAAAGGATAAGGGGTTGCAAAGCTTATGGTCAGAAGTTCGTGTGTGAGTTGCGGATTTAAATAAGAAGTGAAACGGAATCTGTTTTATTGTGAAATATCAATCAGCAACTGAGACATATTGGATAAATATTTTTTGGGAGTGACTTTTAGGGATGGTTTCACCCCCTCGAAGTGTTTTTCTGCCTATAAAAAAACACGTTTCTCTTGTTCCTTCATGAACTACAAAACATTAAAAGATTATTGAAATCTGTAGGGTCTGGTTAAGGGGAGGAGGGGTCCTTAAGAGGAGCCAATAATAATATATTATGTAAAAATAATAATTATCTAGAAATTAGTTTTTGATGTTTGACAATTACTATTGTACCTAAGAAAGTAAGTGGCAAAATCTGAACCTTTAAGAAGATATAAAAAACTGTAGCATATTTTCATAAACATGTACAAGAAATGTCTTTGAAGCTATTACTTAGCTCTATTGAATCGCAAAAGACTGCTTCCAAAAAAGCAACCACCTGCGAAGCAAGCCTTGTGAAAATAATAATGCATTCTAAGAAATGCCGATTTTGACTCAGAAGGAGGTGTAAAACATTTAAAAAATTATTTAGGAAGAAACAATCAGAACAGAAAAAACTAGATCCTTGAAAAAGTATTTGCCAAAGGTGTGTTGAAAAGCACAAGTGAAAAAAGTAATCATTTTAAATAAAAAATGACAAAATATGGAGTTTTACAGCCGTCTAAATCGAACTGTGCCTAAATCTTCTACAGAGACACAAGTTAGTTTTGAGAATTAGTTTAAGTCAATAAAATACATCTTCGAAATTCGGCACTTATACCCTTATGTCCCGGGACCGGTAGATTGATAACAACAGAATAATTCATTTTAAATCATGAAGAGAGGTCCAGCTTAGGTTCATATGAGAATAGGATCATTGCATGATTTACAGTACTTTTATTTTTCAATAATAAATTACCTACTCCCTACAGTGGTGAAAGACAGTGAGGTTAAAATATTTTATTTTAGAAGAAATTGGAAAAAATAGTAATATTTTTAAACTTACAATGTACTTGAGCAACATTCCAATAATTATAAAGATTAGAAATAAGATTTGTAGTCGAACTATAAAATACATTTTCCTTTATTTTCACTCTGAAACGTTGCTTCCAAATAATAAATCTCGTTTAATGGTTTTTACAAGGTTCAAGAAAATCGTCTTAAAATAACGAAAAGCCAACAAATTATTCAATGAATCTTGAAACAGTAAAAGCCTATTTTAAAATTCATGGAATAATTATCGAACTCTATTATTTCAAATTTTATGCTGGTCGACAACTAATAACGTCAAAAATGTTAATTTTAAACTAAATTACTTATTAATTCTTCGTCCTTAAAAAAATCAGTGTTACATAAAACAGGATAATTTCAATGTTCTTTTTGGCCTTATAACCGAATAAAAGAGGGTTGATTCGATATAACGATACAATGTTAATGTCTTGAAGAAATATAATAATTCTGCACGCAGAATTGCTGTTAAAATGCCGATGTAAAATGTTTCATTAGAGAAAAGCGTTTGTTATAGGCTAGTCGCTTAACGAAACCGTAAAGAAAACCCTCGTAAAGTATACACGTTATTCCCCCCTTTCTTGTCCGACTCGTTCTTCGTTACGAGCTCATTGCCGCATAACCTCAAACTCAAAGTATCTAGCTTCTATATCAGCACTCATAAAGGTTTCGTTTATTCTTCTACTACTTTAGCTTAGCAGTTTTAAAACCATCATTTCTTCCTTTATTTCCATCGTGTCCACCTACTTTATGTTCACTTTTAATGGAGAATATTCTACTTCGGATAATGAAAATAACGGAATTCTATACAGGAACTAGGATGCCAAGAATATTACATAATGTACATGTACTGGCATTGTCTATCCTGAGGTCGATCCTGAGTAAATCTCTGGCGGCCGGTTCGGCCCTTCTAGGTCAAGAGTTGCTCCCACAACTTTCATATCTTATTTACTGTTAATTTGATGTCTTTGCTGCATCACAAAGTATAAGCCGCCAAAATTTACATATATGGGTCTGACATCATACATATGTGCATATTTTAGTTCTGGATGACTTAAATTCTTTGGCAAAAGCTCTATCTTTAACGGGACTACTTCATAAGGAACTCTGGTCACCTTGCTTTCAAAATATTCTTTAATACAAATTACTTAAGCTTTTAATGTATTAGATGTGACAAATCGAAATTGTAACCTCTAGACTTGATACCTATAGAAATAATAGTAAATTTCGCAAAATAAGACGATTTTAAACTCCAAAAAAACATAATTGATACTGATAGGCACCAATCGTTGCATCTTCCATTGTTTGTGGAAAATTCCCACTTTTAGGCAACAGTTAACATGTCAAGTAGGGCCTGCGGGCTGGTGTGGGCGACTACTTTTAATGCCTCTACTGGTATGCCGTCGGGTTCTGGTGCCTTCTTGTTTTGGAGGGAGTGCGCTGCTACCATGAGCTCCTCTTCGCCGAAAAGTGGCATCTGGGTATCCCCCATTTCCTCGATTTCCCTTACCCTCATACGATGATCAGGGAAGAGTCCATCAATTATGGTCAGTATTACATACCTTAGATTCCATGTTAGCGCGCGCGGGTAGTGCTCCGAGCTTCCTTGTCACTATTTTGTATTCTAAGCCCCAGGGGTCATCGTGCTCCTCTTAAGCCAATCCCCTTTAACTCTGAGCATAACTTGAAACAATAGCTCTGCGAAGTTCCTTCTTAGCGTTCTTGAATTCGGCTATTTGTTTTGCCTTACTAGTGTCTCGTTTCCTCATTCGAGTGGCTTTACTTCCAAATTGTAGACACTTCCTTTTGAGGTCCGCAATGTACGTGCTGCACCAGTAATTGAGGTATCGGTTATTGCGTTGCTTTCGTCGTGGCATTGCTTCGTTGTAGGCTCGATGTATTAGGTTTATCGTCTCCTGGACAAGTTTCTCCACTCTTTGTGGGTCTTTTGCCCTTCCGACTGAGGATTTGAGAAATACTCCGCCTTCTGTCATTACTCAAGATAATTTGGTTTCGTCTATTTTGGAAGTGTTCCACCCAACTTGCTTGTCTTGGTATGGGTTAGCTTTTGGTTTTTCTCTCACTTCTAGGTAGATATACTGGTAATCACTTCCAGTATAGTCTTTCCGTGCTTTCCAGTTTTTAATGAGGAGTCGTGAAGGTGATGTCCAATATGGATTTTCTGCATCCGGGGCCTCTAAATGTCGTGGTCGTTCTTGTGTTTCGGAGTATGAATTGTAGTCTAACAGCTATTTTTGCTGAACGTTTTCCTTTTAAGTCGGTTTTTGACATGCCTTATTCAACAGCTTTTGCGTTGTAGTCGCCTGCCATCAATACCTTCCCATTTTTGCCAAGCATCATGTCTTCCAAGAGGTCCAGTGTTTGTTGGAATGCCTGGATATCTTCGTTTGGAGTAAGTTAGCAGCTGACGTATGTGACCTATGTGCCCTATTTCTGTATTTGTTATCCATATTGCTGCAGTGTTCAGAGTGTCTGCATACCATGTTGGAGTATTTTTGTTCGTATACTGTTCTCTTATTATGACCAAATCAGTCTTTCCTTCGCTTTTAATATGCGTAAGCAGATCGTCGGCCGTTGACTCCTGTTAATGTTGGTTTGGAGGACCCTGATCATATTTAGCTCTTCTTGGCCTTTCTTTGTGCCCTTCTGTGCCACACTTGAGCAGAGTTAGCTACGATCTGGCCCCTTGTAATTTCTAAGCTGGTGTCCATATTCAAGGTACTTGTAGCAGCAGTCCTCGTTTCAGACTTGCCCCCACCTGTTTGGTTTGATGACCGTGAACCTTATTTCTCCATGATCTATCAGGCTATTCTTGAGTGCATCTTTAACATCTTCTCTTGTTGTCACGGCGTCAAGATCCAATAGCTCTAGTGTAGTTCTAGACATCATGCTCCTGACTGTGCTAACATCGCCTATTTTTTCTGCTACAGCTTTCCTAAAAGCTTTTGCATCCTTTGTAAGCTTTTCTGGTTCCAAAAGGACGCTACCCTGCCTTGTTTGCCGGATCGAGAGCATTAACGACTCTATATCCTATGGCTTGATGTTCGACCTAATATCTCCTAGTACTACCGCGTACCTTTTCTCTTCAGCGGGTTTTGTTAGCACCGCTGCGAAGCATTCTCTCTTCCTTGGTCTGGTTTTTTTGTTTTTGTCTTTATTTTCTACCTGCCCCTCGGTATGCAGCAGTTTTCCTGTCTTTTAGGTCTCTTCTTCTTTCTAAGTACCTTTGTCCAAGCCGGTGGCGATGCAAGATTTTTTTTGCTCTTTTTCATTGGAATTGCTCCCTGATATTCCGCTGGGTTTGAGGCTATTTTTTAACGCTACTGCGTCTCAGAGTGCTTAAACTTCCTTGAGCCTGTTTCCCTGTCAGGCTCAAGATGCTCGCTTGTGCTTTTATAGTCTGCTCCCTTCCTTGTTAGAAGATCTCTAGCGCTAGCTGGGAACTGGTATACCCTTGGACCTAAGTCCTACCCCAGTTCTGTGGGGCCCAACTTTCGTTTAACCAGTTTCCGAAAGCACGGACGCACTGGCACTGCAGCCACCACGCACTCCCTGAACAAGGTCTGAAGGGGATGGCTTCTGATCCCATGCCGCGGCTGACACATCGGCAGTGCAAGCACATATCAGCCCCTTGCTACGCAAGCGGGTAAGGCAAATGTTGTTCGGAGCTCTCTCAGTGGACCGCAGCAGGAAACAATCGATTTTTTTCTTAGTGTATCCTTCCCCCAATCTGTTTGGTCCGCGAGACGTATTTTATTTCCGTTTTACCCTCTGTTTCCAGCGAGAATTCCGCTATCTGCCACCTGGGGACGCGCCACGTATGGGTTACTGACTTCCATTGGGTTGCGCGATGGAGCTTTGACCACGTCATGCAAATTTTGAAATAGCCTGCGCATGTGCCCAGCTTCAGCGCCAAAGTGGAAGAGTGCTGTAAGATAGAGTGTCCGTAATGTGCAGACTTGAGGTCCCGCACTCTGATTAGCTCTGTTATCCAAAATCCATTTCAAATGTATTTAAAAAAGTAATCAATGTTTCTTTGTATTAAAAATTTAATAAATTACATTGATTATTTTTTTAATTTAATTTGAAACTGAATTTAAATAGCAGGCTCAATCAGAGTGCAGAGTGCTCAATCGATGTTTGTCGAGTTTTCAAAAATATATTTAAAGAAAAATCTACTTTTCTTGGATTCTGCGGATAATTATTTTCTTTTATGGGACTTAGCTAGAATTTTGAAGAAATTTGAGTAAAAATATTTGTTCTTGATTTTCGCTTGGATAAATCCTTTTAAGGATTTCGGAATTTTTTGCTCGTGAGACAAACAAGACAATTTTGAATGTCTTGAGATCATAAAAACCTGAGACATAGTTTTGTAACTCGATAATAATTATATAATAATTTTAAACTGAAAAACGTTGTCTTCCCGTAAGCATGAACTTTTATTCCAAAAGGACGAACTTTCAACAAAATAGTTGAATTTTGGACGAAATATGTAAATCTTTAACCATATAGTCTCATTTCGAGCTAATAAAGATGCATCTCCAACCAAACTGTAATAATCAAAATAAAAACACTAAAATTCAACCAACAAAAATTACATTTTCAACGCTGATGTAAATTTGTTGAAAATAAGACACACTAGAACTTCAAAGATACGAGCGCTCCACATATACGAGCATCCAGAATCTAAAGGAGCGAGCTATTCGAGAGTCTGGTGCGCGTGAGAGCGTTGTCTCACATTAAATCGCAACAGTGTGAGCAGGGTTACGGTTGTATATTTGGTGTTATCGATTTTTGAGCTTCTCGTAACTTTGGATTTCGAGTGTCCAGTCAACTTCTTATTTGCCCCTTCCCTCCTATCACAGCTTTCCGATAATTAACGCCGTGCCATAGGTATGGGTGATAGGAGTTGCGGGGGATTTGCGGTGCTCACTCAGGCGTGATAAAATAGAAAGAGAAACACGAGAAAGACAAAACAATTCGAATTGTCAATTCTTGATTGGTTCTCGAGTTTGATTTGACTAATTATTAAACTTGATGTCGGTTAATATCAGATATAGATGCAATACCTTGTATTTTAAGAGAAAAAAAGAAAGGGATGTTTTTCGCGAATAGAGAAAAAAAATTGAAAAGTAGGCACCGAGCTCCTTCAAGAAAGGATTTCTCAAGTGTTAACTGATTCTAAATACAAATTATCTTTAAATAAAAAAATTGGAAAATTTTTTTGAATTCTTTTTTTCCGAAATATTTTTTTTATATCTTTTCATATGAATAATCTTATCTAAAAACAATAGTTCTTAAAAGTTAAAAAGTGGTAAAGCATATAGAAATGTCCTTAAGGTTGGTATGTCCATATTCACTTTACTAATTTTCTTTAATTCTCTATTGTTATTTGTTCTTAAATATTTTGAATACTAGATTTTTTAACTTCTGAAGTTCTTACGTAATTGGTGAAAAGGGGCTCTCAGTAAATAATACCATTGATTGGTTAATTATAATTTTATTCAGGAAATTAGATACCAACAAAATTACATAATGTGCATGTACTAGCATTGTTTATCCTGAGCTCGATCCTGAGTAGAGCTCTGGCGGCCGGTTCGGTCCTTCTAGGTCAAGATCTGCTCCAATATATGCTATATGTTCTTTACCTTTTACCTTATGTCTCCGGTGCATGATAAAGTATAAGCCGCCAAAATGAACATATACGGGTCTGACATCATATGTTTTTACATATGATGGTTTTGGATTACTCATATTGTTAGGCAAAAGCTCTAACTTTAACGGGACTACTTCATGAGGAACCCTTGTCACCTTAATGTCTTGGCCATTGTAAGTCATGTAACATTCTAACTCGTTAGGATTGAGATCCAATGGATCACCTTAAAAAAAAGAAATGTTTGCGATTTTAAGAAGATAAAAAAACAATCTTTAAAAGCTTCTAAAACATTTTTAAACTTAAATTCCATAAGTTTTTAATGAATAGGATGTAATAACTTGAAATTGTAACCTTCCAACTTGAACAAACTTTAAATTAAAGAAATCATAATTAAATTTCGAAAATTAGACAATTTTATACTTCAAGAATTTGCAATTGAAAAAATTTTTAATTTAAAATGAGGAAATAAAAAATTTAATATTTTAAAGTGGTTAATTACTAGGATTTTTGGTGCAAACTAGATTGTAAAATTGCAAGATTGCATAAGATTGAAAAAGAGTTAAGATATGTGAATGAAAAAGAATGCATGATATTGACAAAAATTTGATGGATTTTATAGATTTCAAATAGATTTACTTAAATTATGCAGGGGTATAGGCCTATGATGATTTTCCTATCATATTCACGCAATTGTCGGCAATTTATTATAGAAAACTTATGTATAGAAAACGATTATAAGATGATTTTCAATTAGTATTAAAATACATAACTAAAAAATATTGTAAGGATTATTGTGGAAAGTAGTATAACTGTCTTTGAAACACTCATAAATCTGTATAAAGTATTTCACAAGCCTTGAAAATAAAATTAATTAAATTTATTCTTAAAACTTACTTATAAATACGTTAAAATCCCTTGAAATATTTCAGAATCGTTAAAAAACGTTCAAATAAATGGAAATCCTTTAAAATTTTTTAAATATTTAAATTCAAATAAACTTATTCATTATACTTTATGTAAAACTCTTCAAATTCCTAGAAATATTTGAAATTCTTAAAGGTCCAACCAACTCATTTAAATCTCGTGAAATTTCATGAAATACCTTAAACGCCCTTAAATTATTTGCAACCACTATGAATACCTTAAATTAAAATAAATTTATTTTCCAAAACTCTTTTGAAATCCTTAATGATATTGGAAAATTATTTGAAATCCCTTAATGTTTTTCAATCTCTTGAAATTCTTTCGAAATTCTTGAAGTCTCTTGAAAAATTTAATTTTGAAATTGTACCAATTAATTAAAATAAGTAAAAATTATGTCAAATCTGTTCGTTATGAATAAAATGAATAATTTGTGATTTATAAAACGAAGTAAAAGTGTGATACATTCATTTCGAAATGTGAAAAGTAAATATTTTTATTCGTGTCAGTTTTTTCTTGTGCAGTTCTAAATTTCAAAAATACAAAATTATTGTCTTAACTGAGAAAACATTCCGAAGTACGTGTTTGATGAAGGTCAATTGTCATACAAAAATAGAATAGCTACATTTTCATTCAAAATATTTATTTTTAACTAACAAAGCCAAACTTTCATTTAAAAATAGAATGGTTAAATTTTCAGTTTATCAATTTTCCAATTTTTAACAAAGTAGTACATCTTTTAATCAAGTAGTTATATTTTTGATCAAAAAGGTTACTTCACAACATATTAGTATTTTCAAATAAAATAAAATACCTAATTTCATTTTACAACAATTATTAAAAAAAAAAAGAATTGAATTTTCGACAAAAATAATTTTTATCAGAGTATTTTAACTTTTAATCAAGCAGTTGAATTGAAAAATTTTAATATTAAATTAAAAAACAATAAAATTTAAAGTTTTGCACGAATAGTATGGCATTTGTTAGTTTTTATTATTAAAAACAATAATGTTAAATTTGGAAAATTCAGAACTGCGCAAGAAAAACTGACCAGTTCTTAAAAAATATATATTTCTTGTTATTTAACTGAATGTCTCAGACTTTCACTTTGCTTAATGTACAAACCAGAAACTTTTATTATCAATGTGTATAAAAAAAGTAAATGATTTATTACCCCAATTTTAATTTTTGGAATACTTTCATCAGAACAGTTAGCGTTAAATAACAGTTATATTATACTTTTAAGCCATTTCCCTTCGGGGTGCGTGCTTTACTCGTTAAGGAAGGACGTAATGTGGGGATGGGTATATGTTCTTAGATTGCGCGCTGTTTAATGGCTTTAACTTTCTGGTAACGTAAACTGATTGCTAATGTATCAATCAAAACTAAATAAAAATAATTTGCATAGATATGTGTCTTTCAGCATAATTTTTAAGTCCATCAAACAAGGTGCATGCCAAAATATCTGAATGTGTTAAAAAAAGGTCCCTTCTACTTTAACAAAAATTCTTGGAAAAACGATATTTTCGAATATTTAAAAAATTTTCGAACTGTAATACGTTCAAAAATGTTTTAAATAATGCCAGCATTTTTTCACATTTTTTCCACGCATTACGAGAAAGTTCAGGTTTTTACGCAGAGGGCCTAGCTACAACACTTTTCTTCGTTTCACATGAAGTTCCACGTGAAGCTCCACATGAATTTTTTAACGAAACTAAAAAAAGAATAAATTTAGTCAGAGAGTTGAGCAGCTTCATGTATACTTTACTGCCATTTTCTAAGATTTCTTCCAGCAGAGCTACTGTCTTTCAAAGTCAAGATCGCAGACTATTTCTGGCGACATTAGGTATATCTATTGAAAATATAACAGTGTTATCTACACATCTAGCTGTATTACTGAAATATTATGCTATTTTGGCTAAATTTTTTTATCTGCAAAATTTATAAGGAACAAAATTTAATTAAAACAGCTAGATATTTAGATATCTCATTTATGTTTTCTTAAACCACAAAATCCAGCTTTACGTTTAGCTAGAACAGCAATGTCATTTTTTTTAATGCGACAAAAATATCTTATGATCTTCTGGGAATATTCAATTACCTGTATATCGTTGATCATCAGGAGGTGGCAGCTTAGCTCCCAAAACTTCCCCATTTTCTTTTTCATATACTACACAATATTTTATGCCATCATACAGAAGAGCACGGGTTATGTAGTTGAGACGTTCTTTATGTCTGATAGTTGGCACACCAAAATGTTCACCTAAAACCGTACAGTTCTTTGGTGTACGATGGCCGTTTTGTATGTGATAAGAAACCTCAATCTTCCTCTGATGATAGTCAAGAATGATTGGTGGAATATTGCCATGTGGGTAAAGAGCAGACGAACTTGGTTCTACTGAACCTGTTCCTTGAAGTCCTGAACAATTTGATTCTGTAAAGCAAAGTTATATTATTGTGATCAAAAAAACATTGCAGATAATCTGATAATGTAATATGCTTACAAATTCTAGCTAGTATTACTGAAAATGAAACGATTTCAATTTTTTTTTAATGTTCCGCCATTAAAAAGATAGTTCTTAAGAATCACTAGTGCAAAACTTAGAATTATGCTTGATCAATCGCAAGTAGGAACTCTTCGAAAATTTTGTAATGATGAAGATCTTCAGACTTGTTCAAGCTTGAGAAATTCTAAATAGAACTAAAAAACACTATTGTAATCTACTATAATCCCATGTAACTTGTCTAACATTTTATGATCCTATGTTGATTTTATCTTTTTAAATTCCATGTAATCTATGCATTCCCTTACAATCTCTTGTAGTAATGATGTTGGAAGAAATTAACATACTGCAGACAATTAAGATCATATGATGTTGTAGATCCTTTATTAAAAATTCAACGTTTCGACTATTGTTTTGACTACTTTTTCCTGATGAGGAGATCGTTTTGAAATTCGAGACGTTAAATTTTTATTAAAGGATCTACAACATCATTTGATCCTAATTGTCTGAAGTATGTCAATTTATTACAACGTCATTACTAGAAGTTATCATTATCTCAGAAAAAAAATGTGAACATCAACATCTGATAAATAACATAGAATTGAATTAAGTACTTATAATCCCAGTAGAACACCTCACCAGTGAGGTACTGGAACAGGATTGCGTGAGTACCTCAACCGACATCAGTACAGGTTAATGGAGGAATTCATTTAACACTGGAAGAATTAATTGATTGATTATCAATTAATTAATTACTTCAAAAATCCGACTTGAGATAAAAGGCCAGTGACTAGGAGAAGAGCATGAAAGTGCTTTACGCAAGAAAGGTATTCTTTCCTTCCTATGCCTAGGCAGAGAGAGACTAGGAGCAGGACCTCCTCGTGGTCCCTACTGGTAACGTTTCCAGGTCCATTCGTGTACCTTTAAACGGCAAATCTGCTCCCCTCAGAAGAGGCACCTTGGTCTTTTTAGCTCGGACTGATTACACATCGGAACCTTTATCAAGTTCCTTTGTCAAATTTGCGAGTAGTTTTTACAAACCTGATAAAGGTTCTGTTGTGTAATTAGTCCGAGTTAAAAAGGCTAAGGTGCCTCACCTGAGGGGAGCAGATTTGCCGTTAACAGGTACACGAATAGACCTGGAAACGTTACCAGGAGGGGCCTTCGAGGAGGACCTGCTCCTAGTCTCTCTCCCTCGCTCTGCCTGCGGGATAGGGAGGAAGGGATAGGGAAGGATGGCCAGAGTGACACGTCACCTTTCTTGCGAAGAGCACTTTCATGCTCTTCTCCCAGTCACTAGCCTTTTATCTCTGTTCGGATTTTCGAATCAGCTGATTAATTAATTAATCAATCGACTGATTCTCTTAGTGTTAAATGGATTCCTCCATTAACCTGTACTGGGTTCGGTTGAGGTTCTCACGTAATCCTCTTCCAGTATCTCACTGGTGGGATGTTCTGCATCAAGGCCACTTCTTTATTGTGGAATCAAACCACGCGTAGGCCTTACCTTATGCAACTTTGTGTGATCTCTTGTAATCTTTTGTGATATTAATAAACATGTTTTAATCTTTTCAAATCCCTATTAAATACGACATGAAACTTTCTTGCACTATACGTTTCCCAAAAAACAGCAATGGTAAAAGTGCTTGAAATACAAATATAATTCCATTGACCTTTACAAGCTTTATACCCCGTTTATCTGTTTAGATATATTATTATTGAATTAATTAAAATCTTGCCAGAAAAGAAAGTTCCTTGACGCTAGAATTTACCGAATTAGAGAATCTAAGGGCGGTAAATTCTGCCGAAATAGAAAAATTAAAATACGGCAAGAAATGATGTACAACTAATTTCAGTCCAACTTTGTAGGAATTGCAACGATGATTGCGATATATATAGGTGTGATAAAAGTGCGAGAAGAGAAGAGAGGCTCATAGGCAAAAGGCCTAAGGGCCTCTTATACAGCAGAGGATTTCAACATCTAATGGGCCTGAAAGGGTCAACTGTAGTTTGTGTAAAGTTTTTTTTTCATCAAAATTATACTTTTCTTATCAGTCAAATTCTGTGCAAAGATATAGTTTCTTATCAGTTTCAGATTACATTTTTCTTTTAAAGTGAAGTGCTAACGTATCAAAATTTTTTTGGCCCCCAATACAGTCGTTAGTATTGTCGTGACTAGTCGTCGGGTAACACGCAGAGTTGAAGACACTGTTTTCCTCAAGATTTTTCAGTATATAGTTTCTTCTGTTCTTCTTTACATCTCATCAAAATCTATAGTTTTCATATTTATCTTCACACATAGAATTTCTTTCTCATACCTTTTTATCGTAAGCGAATATTTCTCTTATTTAATCCAACAGGTTATGGGCCCAGAGATATAAAAGAAAAAAAAATGAGTGAAGTAAATATTTAGTATATTGGAGTGAGTTAAAGTGACAATCAGGTGACATTAAAGTGACGATGAAGTGACAGTTGTAAACAGTGTTAAAGTGATCAAGGAATAGCTTGAAAATGTCGCAAGGATATTGTTCCAGTTTCCAAATTGAAAAGCTCAACAGCGAAAATTATGCAGTATGGAAATATAGAGTGAAAAACATGCTTGTGAACATAAAAGCGTGGTTAGTGGTTGACAAAGAAGTTCCAGCAGTTCGGGATGAGGCATGGCCACAATGGCAAGATAAGCCTGAAAATCATTAAAAGAATACCACCAAAAATGATCAGAGGTCAGTATAGTTCATTTATATATTGTTCTATGCAGAATGCAATTAGCGGAAGACGGTGACATGGAGCATCACGTAAATCCAATGCAGGATATCCTAAACCGAATGACAGATCTTGGAGAAGAGATCCGGAACAAATTTGCAGCAAATATGTTGTTAGAGAGTCTGCTAGAATCCTACGATATTTTTGTCACCACTTTGAAAAGTCGGCCTGAAGGTCTTACAATATCTTTAGTCAAAAGTAAGTTGATCCACAAATACAGGAGACGCAACAATAAAATGGCAATCAACGATATGAGCGGGCATCAAGAAGAAGCTGCGACGAAGACTCAAGCACGCATAAATATTCAAAAGGAATGCTTTTTCTGTAAAAAGATAGGGCATTATAATAGGGACTACCAAAAGTATCAAGTCTGGGAGAAACATCAGGAAAAAGTTAGTACAGTCACATATTATCTCAAGGATTCACGCAAAGAGCTAGTTTTCACAACAAGGGAGTCTAAGGATTCGAAGCAAACAAGAGGTATGCTAAAAAGCAAGAAAGGTAAATGCTGAAAAAGGAGAGAAGGTTTGGATAATGGATTTCGCAGCAACAAGCCACATGACAAACCATAAAGATTTTTTCAAAAAACGTGACCAACAAAAGAAAGGTACGGTACGTTTCGCAGATGATGAAGAAAGTACTGAAATTTAAGGGGTCCGATCAGGAACTATAAAGTTTATAGTTAAAGGACAGGCAGTGAACGTGAAAGTGAGAAACGTTTTATACGTACCCATACTAAGCTCAAGCTTATTGTCCGTGAGGAAGTTAGCCACGAATGGTTTCAGTGTGCAGTTCGAGGGTAACAATTGTGACGTCGTTAGTCTTAAGGACGGTAAAGTAAAGGCGACTGCAGTTTCAGCATCATTCCAACTTTACGAGTTAAAGCTCTTCAACACGGTAAGGGCAATAAATTACTCAATGGATAGGTCCGGCGAGCGAGAGAAACAGTAGAGGAGCAAGCAGCCCAATCTTCGAGTACCCGAAACTTTAAACAACGTCGTGAAAGCAATTAAATCAAGACATATAAGAAAAATCGTAAACTTAGAGGTAGTTTTTGAATCTACAGAACAATCTCAAAAGGAATAAGGAAACGATGATGAGGTTTCAGCGAGGGATTCCAATAGACAGGAAGACGAAGACATCGAAGAAGAAGCGGAAGAGAGTAGCAGCGGAGAAAACGACATCACGCACGAAGCAGTTTTCACTAAGGTTGAAAATATAACAGCGATTCAAGTGTTAAATCATGATCTCGCTTCAGATACAGATAGTGCAAAATTGCGGCTTAAAGATTCATCACAAATATCATGTCAGCAAGCAAAGTCCAGATCACCAAGAAGATCTGAAAGATCCAACAAAGAAACACCATAAGAGAGGATTTGTCAGCATTTTTGAAAAATGTCTACGAAGTATGCGAAAATACCGAGGGACATTCAGGCAGAAAAAAGACCATCACGCTTAAGGGCAATGCCCGCAGAGGATTTCAACTTCTAAAGGACCTGAAAGTGTCAACTGTAGTTTGTGTAAAGTTTTTTTTTCATCAAAATTATACTTTTCTTATCAGTCAAATTCTGTGCAAAGATATAGTTTTAAATCAGTTTTAGATTACTTTTTCTTTTAAAGTGAAGTTCCAACGTATCAGAATTTTTTTGGCCCCTAATACAGTCTTTAGAACTGTCGCGACCAGCCGTCGGGTAACACGCAGAGTTAAAGACACTAAGGTTTTCCTCAAGATTTTTCAGTATACAGTTTCTTCAGTTTTTTTGTACATCGCATTCAAATATATAGTTTTTATATTTATCTGCACACATAGTATTTCTTTCTTGTACCTTTTTATCGTACGCGAATATTTTTCTCATTTAATCCAACAAACTTACCTAAGCTTTTTAATTATACAATTTCAAAACTTATAATAACAATTAATAACTGGAATTGAACTTCACAAAATTTAAAAAAATTGGATAAATCCCATTGCAAAGATTCGTAATTAAAAATGGCAAATTCTACACAGAGAGAAATTTCAGGAGGTTAATTCACGGAAGCGCTTGATATTAGAACTACAACTTTTACCTGCTTTAAAGTCTCGAACTGCATGATCTATAAGTATAGAATTCGAGACCTGGGAGCAGAAGAGCCTGGCCTAATGACTGAAACTTCGAGTTCGTTGCTTTAAAATCAAGGGTTCTGCGATCTTAGTTCTCGTGGTAAAGCGTGTTAAAATCAAGGAACTCTGCCGTGAATTAATCTTCCGAAATTTCTCTCCGTGTAAGAATACAAAAGCACAAAATCATAAAATGTTGAAGCATAAAAATAAACAAATATTAAATTCGACAATATTCTTAAATAATATCGATTTTGAGCTCAAATATTTTAATTTAAGTCCATTTAACGAGTGTAACAGCTGATCAAGGCAATCATGAGATCAATATTTTTTCACATATATTTAAAAATAAAAGTTTAAATAACGCAGAACAAATTTTCGTGAAATATTAATAAATATTAAAAAACGGTTTGTGCAAAGGCACAGAGTTAGGGGAAGAAAAAAGTTTATACATGAAAATACGAAATATTAACCGACACATTTGGGCGCAGAAGTTTCCGTAGAAGTTCAAAGTTGTCAAGTCGCTGCGCTAGTGCTGCTGTGAAATAGCTGAAAGGTATGTCGGACAAGATTTATTTATTTGCATTTCAAGTGCAAACATTATATTCTGCATTATTTGTGTATAATGTTCGTGAGCGATTTTTTATTGTTTTGCCCCACTTCGATAAAAATAAAACTCAAAACTAGCCCTTTTGATAACATTGAAAATTGCTTGCAGGGTTTTATAGCACAGTCGGTATGTCTCCAAATTAGTAATTAAAAAAAAGCTTTTTTTACAATTCAAATTATTTAGGGCCAGAAACAACTTCCTTCGGGCCTTCTTTTCAGCGTGCCAAATTTTTAGCACGATATTTCATTCCATGTTGAAGTAGGTTTGGAAAGAAAAGTACCGATTTAGCTTCTAGTTTTATTTTCTTTGGAATTTTTTTCTCAAAATTTCGACCGGAGCAAATTAGAGACACGCACTTTATTGCTTTCTTTTACATTCCCCAAACTTTCAGAGCGATACCTTATTTCGTTTAGACGTAAGTTGGATAAGAAAAGTTGAGGACCAGCTTTGGCCATGTAACTCTCTCGTCGCATTAGTGCAATATACTCCCTGTAAGCTGCCCTCCATATATGTTCTTGCTCTCTACTAGGATTGTCAGATGGAGTTTTGACCTCGTCGTCCAAACTTAAAAATAACCTGCGCATGGGCAATGTACGAGCGCCAATGCGCAATAGTGCTGTAAGATAGGGTATCTGTAATGTGCAGACGCGAAGTCCCGTGCTCTGTTCGGCTCTGTTCTCCGAAATACACTTCAAATTTATTAAAAAGATAAATAAATATTTCTCTGTGAGCAAAATTTAACAGATTATATTCGTTTCTTTTTTATGTAAATTTTAAAATTAATTGCAAAAGCAAGCCAAAACGGAGTGGAGTACTTCAAGTCTGCGCACTCTGGGCTTCCCATCTGGCAGCACTGACGTGGCGTAGAGTAGTCTGCAGCGGATTCCAATGAATTTTAGCTTAACATTTTTAATTTATTATATATGTGATAATTTATTTATTCGCATAAGAAGTATATCATATCAGGTGCACTTACCACGAAAATTAAAGTAAAATACGATTGTGAGGAGTAGATTCCTGGCCAGAAACTTCATTTCATTAAGATAAATTTCGTAAACAGAGACCGAGAAATCTGGGTAATAATCACTGCTACATATACTAAATGCCGTATCATAACTTTGCCTAATGATAGGTCGTAAAACCTTCAGAACGATTAGAATCGTAAATGTGTGCATACAGCGTCGTAGAGGTAATAAAATCTCGTCAAAGCCAGTACAAACAGTTAAAATGAAAAATATGTGATAGACCTTGGAATCTGCTTTTTTACTCATAACTTACACTCATGGAAATTTCCTCTTGTGCCGAAAGGGTTTTTCGTGACATAAATAGAATTTGCTTTTAAATTTGAAGTTGAGAGAATTTTAATTTTACTCATGCTTTTGTTTCAAGACAACTTGTTCTCTCATATGAGTGTATCAAAATACGCAATATACAATTTTCTTCGGAAATTGTGGAATATGGAGAAAATCTGATAAATTTTTCTCGCTCTAGACAGAAGATTCAAGAAAAAAATATTATCATTTATTGGGTTTTGCTAAATTTTAAAGACATCCAGGTAAAAATATTTGATCTTAATTTTTGCTGGTGGAAAGAATAAAGATATAGTTTTATAACAACAGTTATTATGTTAAAAAATCGTGTATTTTGTTTCTAGATTAATTTTGTTTTCAACTAAAAATAAAGCTATTTTCATTGTGGTATTTAAATATTTTGTTGATTAAAAGTTTGTCTCTTTTGGTAGAAAATGCATCGTTTTGGTTCGAAATTCATCCATTTTGGTTAGGAATGAAACTCATTGTTTGAGAATGAGTGTATTTGGTTAAATTAAACTGTTTTATATTTAAGCTAAGCTAATTCTTGTTTTAAATATAAACTATTACATTTTTCATAATTTGACGGTAATTGTTTTTGCCCAATGGTGTAAAATTAATATGTTTATTATAATTGAGTTTTACTTATATTTTAACCACTAAATTCGATTTTTTCATTCATTTAGTTGACTTGTAGGATTATTTTTTCAAATATTTAGATGTTTAAAATTATTTTGAACTATTGGTTTTGACGCGATGAATTATATTGAATAATTTGATGTAAATTGTTTTGTTGTATCAAATTATTTGATACATTTTATTCTATTAAAGCCATAACTACTTGTTTAACGTTGAACAACTTTTCCTTTTTTGGTTTCATATTCATAATTTTAGATCGAAAATCAACTATTTGCTTGTAAATAAACTATTTTTTTAAAGTTTAAATAGTCGGGTTTCAGATTACATTTTTTTCTTCTCGAAAATTTGTTTATTTTAATGAAAATTCTACTTTTTTGTTAGTAATTATTCTTTTTTATGGAAACTGCTTTTTTTATTTAAAAAGTAGGCTTTTTATTTAGAAATTTATGTTTTTTTGCTAAAAACCTCACCACTTAGTGTAAAGTTGAAGTAATTTGTTAAAAATTCATCTTGTTCGTAAGATTCACCTCTTTGGTTAAGAATTTAACTTTTTCCTTGTAATTGTTTTGCTTTTTTATTTGCTAAAAATTACTTTTTTTAAAGTTTAACTACTCCATTTTTGGTCAAGCATGGTTTCGATAGAAGTTGAAAGTTCAGCTATTGGCTAGAAAATACAACTATTTGGTAGAAAGTTTGTCTGGTTGAAAATACGTCATTATTTTCGATGAAAGATGCAACTGCCGTAATGAAAATTTGTCCTTTTGGATGAAAAATTAATCTTTTATATTAGAAAAAATTCAGCGCTGACCTTATATACCACATATGCAAATGATTCTTCATGCATGTAAATAATATTTAATATACATGTGCATATTGAATGTAATATAAATGTTATTATTTCAGTGTACAATGTTTATTAAGTTTTACTTAGACTTATTTACTTGAATCCTATTTCTTAGCATCACGAAAAGATTTTTATAGAAATAATTTTTATTTGAACAAGACAAATGTTTTGTTCATCTAAAGAAATAAATTCTCAAAATGTTCATCCATTGAAATCTGATGAGTCCTTCAAGGAAGTATTTATTTGATTTAATAAGTTCAATCCTTTGAATTAACCAAAGCAAATTTGAATAAATTAATTAGCTATACAAATAATTATTTAATATAAAAGGGCAATGATAAAGTTGAAAGTGTATTTATTTCATACAAAGATTTAACGCATTTACACCAACGGAGAATTTCATTAGACGATTAAAATATTGTGTTTACATTAATATGATTTTTGATAGTTAGAGGAAATGTTTTATTAGAACAATTAAATTATTAATAACAAATGGAGATTTAATTCAGTACAATAATTATTTTGATACATTAAATATTTTCTATGTGTTGCAAAACCAATACCTGCCATTAATAACATTACTTGTTTTCCAAAAACGCTCTTGCTTCACTTTTACAACCATTATTTTCAGCGAAGCCTTCAATGATCATAATACATCTTTTAAAGTTTATATAATGCTACTTACTACTTTTATTCTCAACCTTTAAAAAAATATAAATATATTACAAATATTTTACAAAAATCTAAGTTTCCCTGAATAATTTCAGTTTTTGTACAAAAATAGAAAAATATAATTTAAAAAATTTCTATTCTCCTTATTTTTTTCCAAACATTCAAAAGGCTATCGCTTAGAATTTAAGTCAAGCATGTTTGCAATTTCACAATTTGACCTTCTTATTGTTTCAACAGAGTTAAACATGCTACAACACTGCGTTCTTTTATAAAACTTTTTAAGTTTTTCCATTTTTATAAGATTGAAAAAATGATTTTATACTGTTGTTAAATTACATTTTTTGTTAAAAATTCAAATATTTCAAGCGCTTTATGTTGCACTGAAAATGTTACCAACAATAGTTTTATTTAAAAGAATTAATTCGCCTTTATTCCCCTAGTTTGTGAGAAATCGCCCTATTTCCCCGATTTTTAAAGCATTTTTATCTATGAAGTTTGATATTTTAATAATTGTAATTATTCTTAATCTATTATCGTAGTTTAAAAACGCGAAAAATCCAGAATAAACGCAAAACCCGTGTTATCAGGAAGAGGCCAGGGCAATGGGTATAAAATAATCAAAAATTGATAATGCAGTTAATGAGAGGACCCATATGGCAAATTTTCCATGAAAAATACCGACCTAATCCATCCGAATCGGCTTTTTGAAAATGCTGCACAGCCCTGCTTATTATTTATAAGCCATCTTGAAATCTCATTATTGCATAATGGCATTGCGTTGCTGAAATAACCAGTGATTTCACGCATTATGCAAAACGCAACGCAATTAGGCGATCATGGAACGCCACCCTCAGACATTAGATTGACATTTGAGCTGCAACAAATAACCAGCAGAATTTTTTGATGGCTTCAGAACCGAACTATTTTTATTCGGGTATATTTGTGAAATTGTCTAGAACCTTCCACTGACGTAATTACCTGTAAAAGAAAATCGGTAACTTCGGGTAATAAAACCCGGACATAGATTATCCTTGAATGTGCCAAGTCTATTTGGTCTTTTCTTGGAACAGCTACTGCCATCAATGCAAGAGAAGTCTTTATATTATCTCCAATGTCAAGCCAGTAAGACGGAAGAAGGCATTACCGCCTTGATGGCACACTTAACATATTTTTGAAGAAATTCAACGGTTCAAGACAAACTTCAGATCAATTATCGCTAACCGGGATTTGCCACTTTGTGTTATATGTAGACATCTCCTTAAAAAAATAAGTTTTGTAGAATGTTACCTTTTTACGAAAATGTACAAAAAACATGTTTTTTTTAAATTTCAGTTAATTGTTTATTTCTTCAGTACCTATGCGAAGTCTTTGAAATGTTATTTCTACAGTTTAAATAAAAAAAAATAGGCTATTAGTTTTTTAGGATGAAAAGAAAATCCTCCACTGAGAAAAAAGTATTGAATAAATGGGCAGAACTAACACCCTTCTTTTAAAGCAGATGCTATTAATTATTGTTAACTTCGCTCGCATGTTTCGCTCTTAGTCATATATTCTGTGCGTTCAGAATACTTAAGTGAAACTTCTGCAAAAACCTCATACTTAATGATTAAATTGCTCAAAGTTCTTTAGACTTTCAGCGAAATGTTCTCGTCCTGCTACTAGCTCTTCGCCCTCGATTATCCACGAAAATTTTTAAGTGTATATTTATTCACTGAGCTACCTTACAATAAAAATCTAAAAGCTTTTTCCAGATTTTTCCCTACCATGGGATATTACGACAAGAATTTTATTTATTTTTCCACAGTATTTTTGACGCATAAAACAAAAACTGGTAAAAATATGTTCGTTTAGGTTTTTTTTACGTATTTTACGTCTTTCGCTGTAATATTGAAATTTTCCATTTTTGAGTATGAATTTTCATGAATAAATAAAAAATGTCCAGTTCTGTAGAAAAATGGTTCAAAGAAGTTTTGTAGAAATTTTTAAAAGCTGAAATAATCATTTTATATGATGTTGTATGACTTAAAATTTAAGTTATTGATTTTTTTCATCGTATATTTAGTAAATTATACCAATGACATGTCCTTTCAAAAAATAACTACAAAGAATTTTGTAGGAATTTTCAAAACCTGCAATTCCTCTTAGAACTTTTTTCCGTACCTCTCCGGATGCGATCTTGGTGCCTAAACTCTGCTTCGAGTATTTTCACCGTTATTAAGGTGATACTCAGGTGCATTAGCAGAGAAATACTAGCGGCGGTCAGCGCCCCGGATTATTTTTCAGGCGATGCTAAGGAACCTCCACATCCCCTAGAAATGGAGCCTCTAATGGTGCACTGCCAAGAGGACAAGATTCCTCTGCCATTGGGTTGTGATTCAAACCCTTACTAGACAGTGTGGAAGAGCACAAACATCAATGTCAGAGAAAGAGACTTAACCGAATACCTAGCGGGCATTAAGCAGAAGATTCTGAATCTTGGGGATACGCCCACATTCCAGATAAAAACAGAAGTGAGGTTTTCGATATGACTCTATGCGCAGATAAAATAAGAAGCAAGGTAGTGGGCTATAAGTCTCCGATGAGGAGTCTCTCTTGGTCCGCAAATATATCTTTTTTCAGCTAACTCTAGAAAAACCAGCGGTTTTTGATCTCAACGGAGAAAACTGAAAAGGTCTTCTGTAGTAGAATCGGCTATAAGGGCCCTTTTTATGCGCGCGCGAGTCAATTCATGCATAGCTGTCCATGATATGCATGCGATTTTATTTCCTAAGCTTTGCTCCAGGGATCTCACTGTTGTAAACGTGAAACTTAGCGGAAGAAGCAGAGAAAAACTAGAGGTTGTTATTGCCTCTGTTTATTTCCGAGACGATGCTGAGGGACCCTCACCTTCCAGAGCAGTGGAAACTTTCATTTTACACTGCCAGGAGAAGAGGGTACCTTTGCTTTGGTTTGTTATGTAAGCTTTCACCATACGGCGCGGGGTAGCACAAAAATCAATGCTAGAGGAAGATAATTAATCGAATATCTAGCGGGCACGTATATATTGTTTCAGCAAACCCTAAGAAAACCGTCGGTTTCAAAGATCAGAAACCCTAGTAATACACTTTGGGACTCATATAAAGAGGAACTCAGAGGGATGCTTGTGGAATTTCTCAAAAACTATGGTAACATTGATGAGTTAGATCACGTCGCAGATTTTATGCTGAGGGCTCTGACTACAACATATAAAACCAATTGTCCTAAAGGCACAATAGAGTCTTTGTGCAAAAGGGCAAATAGAAACAAATTGCCTTTAAACTGGGACCTCTATAAGATGACCCAGTTTGAATACAATAAAAATACAAGACAGTATGAACATGAAGATTAGAGAGGCATCTGCGAGGAATCGAAGGACGTTTCGGAAACAGCAAGGCTATACAAGATCCTGGCGTAAAACCCAGATGCTTGGCTCGGGCTAATAAGGCTCGAAAATAGCGAGTATGCCTAATATGAAGAAGTAAGACTGAACCACCTCATGGAAGTTCTCTTCCCGGGTTTGCAGGAAATCCGAACTGATCAATAGGAGGAAGGCTGTGGTCAAGAGGTGAAGAAGGCTGACTGAAATTTCGTTACCAAGGTCTCAGACAGCATAAAGGTGGAATGGGCTGTAGGATACTTCTACCGTTTTAAATCACTAGGGGCGGATGACATCCATCCAGCGCTTTGACAAAAAGGCATGGATTTTGTCATCCCTCTACTGACGAGGTTATTTCGGGCAAGCATTGCTATAAACCGCGTGTCACCGGCATGTAAGGATGATAGAGTGGCCTTCATTACCAAACCTGGAAAGGAGAGTTATACTGCTGCGAAATATTTGAGACCGATCAGCCTAACGTCCTTTATTCTGAAGGCAATGTAGAAGCTGGTCGAGAGATATATCAGGGATGAGGTGCTTTTGGCCACCCGCTGCAAAGAGGGCAGCTTGCTTTTCTGGCAGGCTGCTCGGTAAGAACAGCGCTCCATGGTGTTGTAGCAAAATTAGAAGAGCAGCTTCAACCCAACGGGTATGCTGTGGGCATGTGTTTAGATACAGAGGTTGCCCACTACAGAAGTCATCTAACGAGAGGCTTTGCGGTGTGGGGTGCCTCACTAGCTAGTTAGCTGGAAAGGAAGCATGCTAAGGCGAAGAGACTCGAAACTAGATGGAATGAAGGCGTAGTTTAGGGAATAGCAACACGAGGTTGCCCACAGGAGGGTGTCCTGGTTCCCCTCTTGGCAAGCATAGTAGTGGATGGTATTTTTCGTAAGCTAATTAAAGAGAAGTACTATACCCAGGGCCACGCGGATGACTTTGTAATCATAGTCAGGGGGGCCCATCTGGAAACGTTGATGGGTCTTATAGTATCGGCGCGGCACATCGTGTAGGTAGGATGACATTTTAAAATTTCATTAAATATGTGGGCCTAATCGTAGATAGCAAACTCAACTAGGCGAAGCACGCGGATAATTAATGCAAGAAATTTACCAGGAATTTTTGGATGTGCAGAAGGGGCTTTGGATGCACGTGGGGTATAGGGTCTAAAATATTAGAATGGCTCTACTCCGCTCTCCTTAAACCGCGCCTTTCGTATGTGGCCATGGTTTGGTAGCTACACGTGTAGAAGCACGGTACACACAAAGGGTCACCTGGCAAGCTTAAGTAGATGGACATGAGGGACTAGGTACACTAAGCTCTCGAGTTATATTAGCATACTGCTGATGCTAGAGATAAGGTAACGTAAAATAACAAAACGCTTTAACTTCACCAATGCTTTCCGCGTCTGCATTCCTAGCAGGAATATGTGGAAGCAAAATGGTGACCCTATTCTCCAAAGGTCAATTTGTTATATGGATGGTTCTAGGCGAGAGAAAGGGCCAGAAGAAGAAATATATGGTAGCATAAAAAGAAGAGCGATGGGGGTCCCGTTTGGCAGTCATGCTAATGTCTTTTAGGGATAAATGGGAACGAATAAGCGGACTAGTTGGCAAAGTGCAGCGTGCAAAGTGAATACATGAGACCTTAACCGGTAGTAGGACTGGAGTCTTGCTGCAACGGTTTTGCCATCAAAACCTGGATCCATTTAAAGCACCGGGAATACTAAGAGCAACCCCAAGTCTGCCGACAGATGAAATAAATCCTGGGCTATACGTGCAGAATGGAAAGAGCCAGAAAATCCTGGGTTTGTCAAAGAAAGACGCAAGGACAGTGGTTCAAATGCTCACTGGGCACAACCGCTTGAACTCCCATATGCACAAAATGGAGTATAACCTCACAACAGTGTGCAGGCAATGCGGCAGCGACGATGAAATACCCCTGTATGTATTATGCTAGTACCTAGAATTAGCTGCACTCGGGCAGCAACCCCTTAGTGCCCAGTTATGAAGGGCTTCCCGCCCTTCTAAAAACTAACTAACGTGCAACTTCGAAAATAGGTGCACATCTAGGGATAATTCATTATTTTTGACCGTATTTTTGGTTTTTCGAGAGTCGTCGAGTGTTAAACCGATCTTCTATCTAGCTGATTACCTGCCAAAAAAACCTCTTTAGCAAATAGTAATAAGCAAATTTATTACAATATTATTTACCTAATTTTTAATTTCCTATATTTAATATAGTGTATTAACGATTTAAAATAAAATTAGTAGCTCGTATTACAATATGCAAATCTGAGGTTAGACGTAATCGTCATGATGCCTATACTAAGGCCAGGTCGTAGCGTTCAAGTCATGATCGTCTACATGCACATTAAAGCCTAAGAGTTTGAAGATATTCGGATGTTCGTATTTGGTCAATTATATACACATACATTTACAAAAAATCAATTGATATAAATTTTTACACTAAGTGTCCTTTTGTTAGAATAAATGAAAAAAACTGAATTAGAATTTATTATAATATCGTTCCAAAATAGGGAAAGCCGAGGTTTTATTACACATATTGAAAACACAAAGATAAAAACGTATTTTAGGAATTGATATGGTCAATATGAAGTTGACAGAAACCTGAGACGCATAGCAAACTATGCAATAATTATTCTTGATTTTTCATATAGCTTCGTTTGAGAATGCTCCTCGATTGTTTTCCCCATTTTTCGATCGAGCTGAAAGGTTATGTTTCACAACATTTTAAACAAAACTCAACTCTTTCTATTTTCAATTCATACTATGGGATTCAAAATTTTAGGAATTCTTTCTCTTGAAATTTATGTACTAAGGTAATAAGATTTAACACAATGAGTGCAATTTATGAAATATTACATCTAAATACACTCAAGTTTATTATACTAAGTTAATGAGATATCAAATTAGAGAATGTTATTCATAAAAGAATATTCTCAGTTCCTTGAAAAAAACTGTTTTAAAAAAGTTTAATCATTAAACGTGATGAAATTTTCAATCTAACTATTAACAAAAAGTCTGAAGCAGCAAATCACTCGTGAAAGAGGGCCCAGAAATTTGTCATACTGTCCTGAGTTTCCAAGCGACGACAATTTGCCGAGATTTTTGCCAAATATTCCATTATATAAACTAGCCATTGAGTGTGTCCACATTTAATTGTATTTGATTTGTGTATTTAGTTTCTCCTTTTAATGGCTGAATCTTTTGGTGGAGTGAGTTATTTTTCATCTAGTCATTTTGGATTCTCATATGCTTTGTATGGCAACTTCAAAAGATCTTTTCGCTGTTTTAAATAATATGTATTACTGTCATTATAACTTTGCTTGTCAACTTTGATATGGTGAATTTTAAATTCTCGCACGTTTTATAAGAGTTTAAACAAAAATATTAGTTTTGACCCTGTTTTCCCTATTTTAAAACAATATTATACTAAATTCTCCTTAATTTTTATCATTTATTTTACCAAAAAGTCTCTCAGTGTATAATTAATTTCAAGGGAGCTTAGGTTTAACAAGTAGGGATGTGAAATATTTTTGAAGCCCCGTATCCGACGGCCATTGTTACCAACCGGGATGCTCTCACTGTCGAAACTCGAATGGCAGAAAGGGTGGACAACTAACAAGACCTCTGTTCCAATAAATTCACAATCCTTACAGAGTTTTTTTACTTATTTACGTCTGGAAAGATCTTCCGGGAGCTCAAACACTCCCATCTTTTTGCAGCGTCATCCTGTCTGTTCTTGAGTTACTTGTTTTTCATAGATCCCGACCTCTGTTACCCTTTCTTGCACCGTATGGGTGCTCTCTGAGCTTCTCGCATGTCACCCATAAAGGTAAGCAATTCTTCACCTCCTTACCTGTCCAGAGTTTTCCTTGGAGGTCGGGATCTATTAAACCACCAATTCCAGTCTCACATTTGATTGCAACGACGAAACTCGATGGAGAAACGTCAGACTACACAATGACCATGACATCTCCTCGGGCACCCTATTACCAGTCGCTACTACGCCACTCTCGCCCACGGAACGACCACTAGATCACTGTCAGCTTCCGCGCGATCACAACACCAGCGTCGGCTCCGAAGCCCGGTATCTGACCCGAAAGTACCACTAGACTCTACACCACACTTTTGACCCCATGTATTCACAATGCGAGTTTCTTTAAAATCATGGCATCCGGTTCGGTATTTAGGAGGATGCGTTGGCATGTCGGTAGCAGCCGGCTTGCGAATTCGGCAACCGATCCGACGCCAATTGGTATATTATTAGTAACAAATAATAATTATATCGTACCAATCAACAATATTGAAAAGCATGCACTAGAATGAAATATATTTTTTTAATACCAAGCATTACCGAATTTTATATTCGGTAAAAATTGTAACATATACTTTTGAGCAGTCAAATTTGATTTGACAAATTGCTTAAACCTGATGACAATTAATAACAGAAATATTTTCATCCCAATATACTTTTCACCCTGAAAATAGTAGAACAAACTTGAAGACATCGGTGAAGATTTACTTTTTCTGCTCAACTGCCATAACATTAAGCCATGAGAAAATAAGACCAATGTTTGGTAATTATGATTTTATTCAGATTTTATTCAGGAAGTTATATTTCAAACATATTACATAATCTACATGTACTGGCTTCGATTATCATCCTGAGCTTGATTCTGAGTAGATCTCTGGTGGGCGGTTGGGCCCTTCTAAGTCAATATCTGCACCCACAATTTTACTGTAATAGTGACTTCCTGCTCGATGCCTTTCGTACATCACAAAGTATAAGCCTCCGAAACGAGCATAGACGTTTGTGACATCATATGAACGTACATATTGTTGCGGAGGATTACTTATATTTTTAGGCAAAAGCTCTATCTTCAACGGGACTTCTTCATGAGGAACTTTCGTCACCTTAAAATCTAGGCCCTTATAAGTCATGAAACATGTCGATTCGTCTGGATTAAAATCTAATGGATCACCTTAAATAGAAAAGAAATATTTTCGATTTTAAAAATATAAAAAATAAATCTTTGAAGCTCTGACAATATATCTTCAAATGTAAAATCATGAAATAAAAAGTCTAATATTTCAAAGTGGTTAATTACTTAGATTTCTTGTGCGAACTAACTTGCAAGATTACATGAGATTGCCCAAAGATTGCAGATAAGTGGATAAAATTATTCTATGAGTAACATAGAGATCTGATAAGCTCTATAGATTGTAAATAGATTTTTATATTTTATATAGAGATTTCATAAAATTGCATGGCCGTTAAGAAAAAAAAAACATAGAAAATTGAGTGTAGGGGAGAGGTGCCTATGGTGTTTTCCGCAATTATTCGGAAAATTACTATGGAAAATCGTAACTTCAAAAAAGAGTGTAATGTAATCCATAATCAGTAATTAAAAAATATTAGATATATCTTTAAAATAGTTAGAAATCTGTGTAAATTGTTTAGAGCTCCTCTAAAATGAATCAAAATGTGTGCATTATAAATAAAATAAATAATGTATAATTCATACAATAAAGTAAAATTTTAAGCTATTCAGTTTAAAAAGTGAAAATTGACCTAACACTTCAATTTTCGACTAATAAAGATAATATTTTAACCACAAATTATATCGTGAAAGTCCTAACTAATAATATATTTTAATCAAAATACATAAATGTTTGAAAAGTGGATTTTCAACAACAGCAAAAAACAAGGGTTTCCATTAAAGTAGATAACTTTTTAACTACAATAATACATTTTTAAGTGAGAATTTTAGTTTTTAACATTAAATTTGAAGTTAAATTAGGTAAATAATTAAATAATTAAATAATTGAATAATAATAAATAATTAAATAAATGCATTTTCAACCAAAAAGGATCAATGGTGATTTAAAAATGGAAATTTTACATTTTAATTTGAAAAACAACGAATTTTAAGAAAAAGAGTTGAATTGGCAAATAAGAAGACAATTTTTCAAACAAAAAAATTGATTTTATGATATGAATTAGACTAAATTAAACAAAATACATGGATTTCTCTCTAAAAAGGTAAATTTTCATAAAAATATAGAATAGCTACATTATTATTCAAACGATTAATTGTTAACTAAAAAAGACAAACTTTCAATTAAAAACGGAATATTTAAATTTCCAGTTAATTAATTTTTAACGCGGACAAAACGAATTTTCAAGATCAAAAGAAAACGAATTTTTACCTCTATAGTTCAGTTTTCAACCCAAGAGATAAATATTCAACTGCAAAATGAATTTCTAAGAAAGCAGTTCATCTTTCAAACAAAAAGTTGTACTTTCGACCAAAAAGATGAATTATCAACAATCTCTTTGAATTTTCAAGTTAAAAAGACAATTCTTAAATCAAAAATAAAATAATTTAACTTGTATTAAAAAAAATCTTTAGCCGAAAGGAAACAAATTTCAACAAACAGAATTTAAAAAAAAAAAAGTATTTTAACACTCAACTAAGCAGTTAAATAAAAAATAAGATTAAAATATTGGATTAAGAACATTCGAATTTAACGAATTAGACGACTTTTGAAAAATATTTGAATTTTCAATCATAATCATTCTTCAGCAAAAAAAGAAACAATATTTCATCCAAACTCAAACAAATTGCTGGATTTTTTACCCGAAAGTATAAAATTTGTTAGCTTTTAGTATAAAAATGGGAAACTTTAAAGTAATGTTTGTTTAAAACCTTCTTTCAGTAGTCAATAATGTTAAATTTGTAAAATTTAAAACTACCTTAGCAAAGCTAACCTGTACCTAAATTATTATCTCTGTTTTATTTTTAAACTAAATGACTCATGCTCTTACTTTATCTTATGAATAAAATCGAAACTCTTATTATTAATATGTATAAAAAATCAATAACCATATAGCGGATAGCCGGATTTCGTCTTCTAATAAAATACAGCTGTGCTACCTAAATATTGAGTTTAGTTACCTTTTAAAGCAGTCCGGCTACTGGCAAAGCTAGTCAGAACAATGCTATTTTTTGCTGTCGTGAAATTTGGAGTTAAATACGAAATTTGGCCAGCAAGGAAATTAATAAATTGATTATTAAAGTTTTAGGTAGACTTGTATAAATGAAATGGGTCTTAAATTATATTAAAGTGTAAATTTAAATGTTGAATTTACTCGATCCGAGTAAAAGTCATTTTTCACGCTCAACAGTTGGCAGCATTACCACTTGTCGAGAAAGTAAACTTAACCTACAAATACAAAGGCAACAAAATCATCATATAAAATTTTGCAAACTTCCCGACAGGCTAAGTCGGCTCGGATGGAAGGCTTTGGCCACTTATACTTTTGCAGTTATCCACCTCCCTTTAGATGGCTCTACTATAGAGTCAGAAGTGGGGATAAAATTTTGTTCAAATGTTTTCGCGCCCGATATTCTAATGTCTTGTGAGGTTATGATATCGTCAACAAAAGTCAGTGTCTCAAGTCGTGTAGTCACGTGTAGTGAAAAAAAAATTTATTTCTGATTAGCTGTATTCACTTATTTCAAAAGAATATTAATTATAGTATCGTTTAATTTTCCGCACATATCATAAAATATTTCACATTGCACGAATGAAATTAATGATTTCATTCTTTTCTATTTTACTATGAATGAAATGTCATAAAAAAAAAATTTCATGTGTCATGTATTTCTTCATTTAGTGAAGAATTAATTCAGAATTGTACAAATTTATCCCGAAAAATGTTGCAGGAAACAGTATTTGCAAATTTTCCGAGTTAAAATTGTATAATTATGAATTAATTTGTTTATTTTCTGTAGTTTTAGTTCGCACACACATTCAAATAAAATAAACACATACGTGCACCAATACATTAATACGCTCTAGTTCGCGACTTCCTTTTAGATAGTGCTACTGTCAATATAAGTGGTCAAAGCCTTCCATGCGAGTCAACCCAGCCTTCTTCCCGATTCCAGCGGAAGCTGTCTGCCAACTTTAATCAATGTCACACCGTTATTTTCATATTTTACTTTGGCATATTTTGCTAAAATTCAGCTCAAATACCCTGGAAGCAAGTACAAATTAGCAGTAACTCAAATTTTAAATTATGAAAAAGGAAATATTTCTTCACAAAAAAAACAACTAATTTAAACGATTTTTCATCGAACCAATCCAATAGCCGGACTACTTTAAATACCAAGCTGTTTTAGTTTAATTTTTGTATATACAAAATCTCTAGAGAAGAAAATTTAATTAAAACAGATAGGTATCAGAAATATATTTTATTATAAGACAAAATCCAGTTGTATGTTTATCTACAATAGAACAGCTAAATCATTATTTTCAGTGCACGAAAAATCTTATGCCAAACATTCTGGCCATATTTTCTTACCTGAATATTTTTGGGTTTGAAAGTGAGGTGGAAGCTTAGCTCCCAAAACTACTCCATCTCCTGTTTCATATACCACACAATATTTTATGCCATCATGTATAAGAGCACGGGTCATAAAGTTGAGATGTGTTTTATTATTGATAGTTGGTACACCATCATGTTCACCTAAAACCCTACAGTCCCATGGTATAAAATGGCCGTCTTGTATGCGATAAAGCACCTCAATGAGCTTTCCATTATAGCGAAGAATGATTGGATCGTTCCTGCCATGTGGGTTATAGGAAGACGAACCATGAATTCCCGAAGCATTTGAATCTGTACGAAAAATTAAGATTTTGTGATTGGCAGTCTATCTCATAATGTTAAATGCCTTAAAATTATAAATGGAAGCACTGAAACTGAACAAATTCAATTTTGATTTTCTCTAATGGTCCACAATTTAAAAATATAGCTCGAAATAACCACTAATTTTACACTAGCGTTTAAGCTTGAATCATCTTAAGTAGAATGTCTTAAAGAAGTTTAAATTATAAAGTTAGAGAGGGCGCAGTGCTAGAGTAAATAAATAATAATATAATAATATAAATAATATGCTAATAATAAATGTTTTATATAATTTATAACGAATGATTGAGAATAGAAATATAAACTGTGGGAGAAAACAACTATTAATCAAGAGGTTAAACACTGTTTTCACTTTGTCCAAGAGAAAGCTCAATTTATAAACCATAAGGTCAACGGAACGCAAACGCTTTAAGTATGTTCTCAGGAAAAACGCGTTTATTTTAACGTGTAACAGAAAAATTTCTTTGTCATTTCCGTTAAGTATTTACTTTACTCTTGTCTGCGTATAAAGAAAAATTTTTCAAAATATTTTTGACCACGTAGTAAAATACACCGGAAACGGGTCATACGCTCCTGGCTGATAGTCTGGACTTTCTGTTACTGTCAGTCCCATAATTGACATTAAATTCAAATTTGACTGTAATTGAAAAAAGCATTGAAAAATTTATTCAAAGAACTGTAAGAACTTGACAGGTTATCCTTTATAAGGCAAAGCCGTTTAGTAACGGCTCATATTTTTGTGTAATCTCATGCAGTCATTTGTAATCTTATGTGGTACCATGCAATCTTGTGTAATCCTATATGTAATCAATCAATTTTTCAGTAATAATATTACACGATGACGTTTTTTAAAGTTAATTTTCCTTGCGTTATAAAATTGTTAAAACACGAAAATTTTTCTCAGTATAACAGGAACCATAGAACACAGGCTGCTAGTAATATTATGTTTAAAAAAATCATGCCGAATAGAAATCTACAATTATTATAAAAAAAGTAATAACGTTTAATTGCCTGCAGATGACAGAAATTAACAAAATTTTTATAACTCTAATAGATTTTTTTCTCCGACAACCTAAGAGTTTACGTGTATTTACAAATTAATCTTGTTTATTTCGCGATAAGATAATAAAATATTGTAGTATTTAGCTAATGTTAAACAAATCTTGCAGGAAATGAAATTTCTTCGAAACCAGAACTTACCGAACTAGAAAACCTAAGGGCGACGAATTTTTCTGGAATAAACAAATTAAAATTCTGCAAGAAATGCCTAGGAAAAAATTTGATAAACTTCCGAAAAACGCATACCTCCGAATAATTGAGCACCGCGATTCCAGAACGGGACATAACTCGGTAAAGTTCGAGGAAGGTTGGACCCTACTAAATAAAAATCGATATTAAAAAATTCGATTTCTGAAGAATGCATTCTTATAGGAAATTAGATGGCGTATCTTTTTTCCTCTATCAAAAAATTTAATCTATTATAGTTTTCGAAATAACCAAGATAATGATATTTTTATCTAAAGACGATTAGTAATTAATTTTTGGTCTCTCGCTCGTCGTCACATCTACAGTTTTTGGATTTTTTTTATGAAGTTTAAAGGCAATACTCTCCAAAGTATCCTTAAAACGATGATATCAGCGAAAAGTATATATCATTATTTATAACAAGATAAAAGAATGTTTTCTTGGCCATTCCGAATACAATTACTTATAATCTTCGATCGCTTCGTTTATCAAGCCAAGTTCGCGCAAATATGAATTTATTGTGGAGAAGCTATTTAGAAAACTATAAGAAAGTTTTCTGTGCAAACTTTTTTTCAAAAAACTGAATACGTAAATAATGGCGAATGTAAAACTTGGAGCGCGCGGTTCGTAACAATCCACGTTTATCAGACGGACGGAACCACTTGCAGTACAGCTAGCAAAGGAATAAAAATATGAACAAAGGAATACCTGGAGTTATATTAGATGACCTTCAAATGCCGTTTAAACTCTTCTAGCATCATAATAGTTGCAGTTTCTGTAGAATTAAATGGATCATTGTGCTTTTTGATACCACAATATTCACATCTTTCTGCGAGTTAAATAATATTTTGTGAAATTCATAGTGGAAGCAATTCTCTTTTTTTCGAAGTGAAAAAAGAATCACAGGGTACTATTCGTGCTAGGAAACGCTCTTTAGTATTTAAACTCTTTGAAAATATCATGATTCGATACTTTTCATATTATTCTGAACTTTCGAATTATTCACCTGCGTACCGAGATTTGAGTCCGTCTGTATGCCTGTCGTCTACAACAGCTTAGTTCTTCCGCTCCAAATTTTGCATTCGCAGTTTTCTACCTATTCAGTTTTATGAAAAAAGGTTTTCACAGAAAAATTCCTTATATTTTTCTGAACAACTTTTACATAGGAAGTTTATATTTGCTCAAACTTCGCTCGATAAACGAAGCGATCAATGATTCTAAGAAATTCAAATCCAAATGGCTTAGAAAACAATTTTTTATCTTGTTATAAATAATGATATACAATTTTCGCTGATATCATCATTCTAAGGATACTTTTGAGAATATTTTCCCTCAATTTCATCGGAAAATTCTAAAAACTGTAGATATTTGATTGATAGTTTCTGAGAAAATCGTTATTGAAATTTAGTAAGAACAACAGACAGAGGCCGATATAGCGGGAGGGGGTGAGGAAAATTCCCAACCTAAGAGCTTCAGCACTGGTCATTTTTTAAATTATAATTCTTTGATTATGTTGCAAACAACTCTATCCCCCCCCCCCTAGAATTGTCTCTGCTTTCGACCCTGACGGCAGGTATGAGTCCATAGGGATACTCTCAAAAAATATGAATCTGGGAGAAAAACTTTTTAGATTAAAAAATAGATATTTTGATTTAGTATATAACTTTTGCCTAAAACTTTTACCTACACTTCTTTTATTTATTGAAATAAATTCGAAAATACATGAATTTTATGCGTTATCCATAGTCTTTACCATGAAACTCAAATGTACGGGTATTTTCGCTACTATATTCGTAATCAACCCATCAAAAGACATAAACACACAGAGTGCGAAGTTATTTGGAGATGTGTGCTTTTCGGCAGTGCAACCAATAAGATTTTAATTCAAATTATTTCAGCTTTTTAAAAATGAGATGATTCCGATTTAAAAAAATTCGTAATAAAATATCACAAATATTAATAAAAAATGTAAAGCATAAAAGTAAAAAAATATGAGAAAAGTTACAATAGTCTGACGTAAGAGCTTCTTTCAGTCTAAGTATATAACTTTAAAAGGTTCCATAATCAAGTAAAGTACAATACCGCAAGCTGTCCTGTCTGTATGCTCCTGCTCTCAACCAGAGTTAAGATGTTTGCACAAGAAAATCCGCTGCAGTGCGTTGGAGACGTCTCACTGACGTGCCGTCCGTGCACGAACAAATAGAGCCAATTAATCGCATACAACCTGTCGTGCTGCTTTCACCTGATTACTAACGCACACAAGTACGTCGCTAGCTACGCCTGCTCACAATGCCGTCGAGCATGTACCGCAGCGGACTGCAGCAGCACGTCAGGTTGCACGCAATAGGTTGGCTTTATGGGTTCGCGCACGGATGGCACGTCGATGAGACGTCTCCAGTGTACAGCAATGGATTTTCTTGTGGAACCACCGTTACCAGATGAAGCTTTGACCACGTCACACAAACCTGAATATAGGTGACCGTCCGCAAAGAAAGGAACCTAATCTAATGCGTCAAAGCTGAATTTTATAAGACAGACGATTATAGCAGAGTCCGCGAGCCAGCATTTAAGTAATGGGGATGCTTCGCTCGCATCGGTCCGCTCCGTCTTTAAGGTTTCCGCGCAAGAAAATACGTGTGCAGTATGCTGGAGACAGCTCACGCACGAGCCGTCCGTGCATACACACAGGGCGCCCACTAATCGCGTGTGATCAGTCGCGCTGCTGCGCTGCGAGCTGGTTACGTACCGTTGACCCATCGAACCGCCGCTCCAGAAGCAGAAGTTTGCGGCGTTGCCAATTTGGTATATTACATTATTTAATTATATGCATATTTATTTAAATTATATTATCCACAAAATACACATAAATAACTACGAAGCATGTCAGAGATATTCGATATATTTAAAAAATATTGCTTTCTGAAATAGCTTTCAATATCGGCTTTTTTGACAATGATAAACACTACACTCCATCCATAAACACACTAATCTTGGTAACGTCGAAAACTTCTGCTTCTCGAGCAGGGGGCTGATAGGTGGACGGTACGTAACCAGTTCGCAACGCCGCAGCGCGACAGATCGCACGTGATTGGTTGGCGCTCCGTGTGTGTGCACGGACGGCACGTGGGTGAGCTGTTTCCAGCATACTACACCTACTTTCTTGTGCGAAAACCTTTACCCAGCAGTGGTGAGTGGTGGAGCTGGTTTTCGCAGGCATCTCGTCTCGTCTTTGCGTACGCATAGTATGTCTCTGTTTATAGCTTAGTAACAAGAAAAGTAATTGACGTAAAAAAATTCTGATTATTGGTAATGAAAAAGTAGCTTAGAAGCTTGCGATTGGCGTAAGAAAATGAAAATCGATTTTTTCCGCACTAGGTCTCTTTCATCGCGTACGGTCACATAGTTTGAACATGTGCCAACGTACGAGCTCCAACGTGAAGCAGTGCTTTTGCCAGATAGGGAGCCCGTCATGCGCAGACTCGAGGTTGACTTATTTTTTATATATTAATTTCAAATGCCATTTGAATAGCAGTCCCAATCGGAACGTATGACTTTAAGTCTGCGCATTCCGGACTTCCCATCTGGCAGCACTGACGTAACGTAGAGTAGTCTGAAAGTCATCCCAATTAGTTTAGCTTAACATTTTTGATATTGAAAATAAGTAATATTTATTCTACTAGCATTAGGAAGTATATTATATGAGGTGCACTTACCACGAAAATTAAAGTAAAATGCGATTGTGAGGAATAGATTCCTGACAAGAAACTTCATTTCTTTAGGATAAATTTCGTGAACAAAGCCTGAGAAATATGTCAAAGAATCAATGCTAGATATACTAAATGCTGTACGCTAACCCCGCCTGATGACAAGTCGTAAATCCTTGAGAACGATTAGAATTGTGAATGTGTGTATCTTGCGTCATAGAGGCAACAAAATGTATTCAAAGCCAGCACAAACAGTTAAAATGAAAAATATGTCATAGACCTTGGAATCTGTTTTTATGCTATATACTAATATCTTATTAGGACCCGAGAAACAAAAGTTTACCAGAATAATAACATAAATTTATGTTTTGACGCAAGAATACATACATGGATTGAAAAGAAACTGATATATAGTTTTTTAACCAGAAGGAAAACGAATATACATAGAGATAATATTTGTATGATTCAGGGAAAAGAAATAATCTCTTCTTGTAGGCTTCCAAGGTTCATTAGTGATGCGCTATAAATTTAACAGAATTGATATATAATTTTTCTTAAAGGTATACATTTTTTATATATTAATATTTCTTACCTGCAATAATTATGTTCTTTGAATTGCGAATCTAAGAATTTTGGCAATTTTGTTTCATCTCTAACAGTTAAAGAGATGCTTGCAAATCGAATATTACAAAATTATTTACAAACTCAATAAAAAGTTAATAATTTTTTATTCAAAATTACGCTATTATACTTTTAATGCATAAATATGTAGGAAACGAGTTCGGAAAAGAGATCCTAAACGAGGTCGGAAACGATACTGGACCGAAAACAACCCCGTTTCTGGAGTCGTTAACGACTTTGGTTCCGATGCGAACGTTTTTTTTTAATATGCGCTTATAACTATATTAGAAAATAATACTATAATTAATTAAATTTATAATTTGTGTAATTTATCAAACTTATAATGATAAAAGTGAGTTGCCGGGCATGTTAAGCGACAATTATTATAGGCAAAAGAAATATGGTTTTGAAGCATTTGTTTCATCGCACAAATAATTATGACATAATAATAATTATATTAGTAGTAACTTATATTTTTCAAAACCAAAGCATTTTTCTATAGTTATTTTGCATATTATGCGCAAGAATCTTATGTAAATCGCGTTAATTTTACTCTTATCTTCTTCTTGATAGGCCCTTGTCTTGCTACCGTGTTGGTAGAAGTATAGAATTATGTATTGTCATTTTAGCTTTGTTTAAAATATTTACTCCTGATAAGGGGCCTACTCTACCAATAACCTTCTTACCTTCGTTTATGCATCTATTTAACTCCTTATCTATCTTCCCGTCCGTAGCAAATAAGTTACTAAGGTATACGAATTTATCAACTTGTTTAATTATTTCATGATTTACTACAATGTTGCATATTGTTTTCTCACTCTTTCCTTCGAACACCACAGCTTTCGTTTTATTTGCGTTGATTTCGACCAAAAATGGTAAAGTGAACTCTTCAATAAAAACGGAATCTTTAACAAAATCATCAATTTTTAACTAAAAAATATAAATTTCCAATCAAAAATAGAACAGCAAAATTAATTTTTAGGAAAAATAAGACTAATTTAGCAACTTGGTCTAACTAAAAGCATCTACACTGTATATACTACGTCATAGAGGCCATAAAATATCTTTAAAGACAACACAACAATTTAAATTAAATATATTTCATAGACCTTGGAATATGTTTCTTTTACTAATAACTTATCAGGACCCGTCATACAAAATAATGCCCAAATGTCGTTCATATTCGAACTAAAGTAATTTGATTGGTCCCTAAAGGAGAATATTTTCGTATTCAAGACATAAATTTATGTCTTTAGGCGAGACTACACACTGGGCTTAAAAAGAACCTAAAATATAGTTTTATAACTAGAAGACTCATAAATATGCCTTAAGATAATATTTTTATCATTTGGAGTCAAGAAATAATGTGTTTGTGTAAGCCTCCGATATTCGTCATTGGTTCACTATAAATTTTAGAGAATTTATATATTATTTATCTTCATGGAATTTATTTTTAATGTCGATTATTTTTTTAACTGTAATATTTATGGCGAATCTAAAAATGTTCTCATTTTTTTCATCTCTAACAGTTCACAAGATCCTTGCAGAAACTTACAGTTTTAACATTTTTATTAAAAATTTTATAGATCTGTAGTTTTCGCGACAGATAGGTTCCTAATTTTTTAATTTAAAATTCTCCTTTAAAAATAAATCTGCTAATCCCTGGTTGAATTATCAACATGATTCCGGTCGTGAAATGCTGGTCTTTCCAATTTGCGCAACCTTGGTCTTGGTCATGACCAGCGAGACGTTGATATTATCATCCAAGGACGTCAAGACTCTCAATTAAGCCACGGCTCCAACGGTCTTCTGTGGAGCGTCTGCAAATCCATGCAACTCACAGCCTAGGATGTCAGATGAGTAACCAATCCATCTTGGTATAGAAAAGGTGGAGATGTTCTTTAAATCAGCTCGATAATGGATGTGTTCCGCTGGAAGTGACTGGTCCTAATCAATCTTGAGTTTCCGCAAGCTCTGCATAAACATCTTTGCGACGACGGAGACTGGAGCCAGCCACCCAAGAGGGTCAAAGAACCAGCAATCTCTAAAAAGACACTCCGCTTTGTCACTGCACCCATCTCCGATGGTTAGTTAACCTGAAACCTAAAACAGTCAAAACCAGATTTCCACAAAATTGAAAAGACGTAGCAACCTCTATATGATCTTCCGGTATTCCTTGCAGAACTTCGTCACAATTGGATAGCCTTTCCTTGAAAATAAATCCGCCCGCCTTGAGAAGTAGATCCACTTGACGGCATTTGTCCTTAGCCGCGACAGTATTATCCGCTACAGAGAGAACATCATCGACATATACTTCCTTTATCAAGATATTATCAGCTAAAGGGAAAGAATTGCCGTCATCGGTTGCTAGCTGGTGTAAGGTTTGATCTCCAGGGAATCTTCTGGTATGTGTAGTTCTCGGGGTTGATCTAATTTCGTCGAAACATCTTTTGGAGGTCTGCAGTGAAAACGATCCTGTACATTCTCTAACGAAGAATTAAATCGGCAAGATCGTTCTGTAATTTGGACCCGGTGTGTAGAAGGTCATTCAAAAGGTTCCTTTTCAGTTTTTCGTGATGCGTTAAAGACAATTCTCAACTTGGTATATGAACTATTCTCTTTTATTAAACAGTGATGGGGAAGAAAATAGCCTCGGTTCGGTTCAAGATCTTCGGAACTTGTGACCAACTCCATTTCACCCAGAATAGCATACACCTGTATGCCTCTAGCATATGTTTAGTGCAACTCAGAGTCCCGACGAAATCGTCTTTTCATGGTCATGAGCATCCGGTAAGCCGCAGATCGAGATTCACCCAACTCGATCGATCGATCCTTGATCGGAAGGCGATTAACGTAGCGAGCATCCTTTGCAAGTAGATAGGTAGATGAGTATAACTTCTCACACTCCTCTTCATCTAGACTAAGCTTTAAAATTCGTGGTGGAATGTCCTCCTGAACCACAAACTGTCGAACCAGTTCTAGAAGTTCCACATCAGCTAAACACAAATCTTCAAGAAAACGAGGTTGCCTCGTCAGAAAAGAACCCAGACAGAATCCAACCTAAAGATCATACCACCCTGGTCGACAAGTGGATCTGCCAGCTCAAGACCTTTAATATGTAGCCAAACATTCACAGAAATAGTACTTAGAGGTACATATGAAGTAAGTCTAGAGAGTATGACAGTACGTACAACCAAATTCACTTATGGATCCGGCCTAGAATTTACGCTTACAATAGTTAGACCCTTAGTAGTTGGAGTACGCTGATCTCCTACTTGCTTGACCTTTATAATTGCCCGACGTCGCCGCAATCTTAGTCCTAGATCCACGGATGCTGAAATAAAAGAGGCTTGAGCCCCCTGGTCCAGTAATACACGAGTGAGGTGCCAACTTCCACCGTAAGAGTTGACAGTGATAAGAGCCGTAGCCAAGAGTACAGTCCCACCTAGTCATAAATTGGAGCGAGTATTCAGCGCATTAAGTGGAACTGGAGTACCTGTGGAAGCACCAGGATCTTTGGGGGCCGAATATCTAGGAATAGTACTGGAAACAGAGGTAATATTTGAAGAATCAATCACAGCATCGTTAACAGTAGTTGAAGGTGGAGCAGGAGGGTTCATATTAGAGGGATGTAACATTGTATGATGTTGACCTGTACAAGTTTGACATCTTTTTGTAGAAGAGCAAGAACGAATCATGTGCACAAGCGATGCTTCCGTACCAAGTTTCGACGTTGTGCAGTATTGCTTGATCGGAAAGTTGAACAAAACAGGATAAAATGATTATTTGTACAAATAGGACAATTACTTTCCTTGAACGAAGCACTATGAGCATGCGTGCCTCTCTTATGGTTCTTGGATCCAGATCTTGAAGATTAGGACTTTCATCCCAATACGAATAATCGATGAGTTTCAGTCAGTTATAAACACTAATTAACAAAATGTCGTCACGATCGATACAAATACATTGTCGCCATGTCTGATAGCCTCACACACACACACACACACACACACACACACACACACACACACACACCTCACCACCGTCATGAGAGAGTGGGGAGATATGATAGACGAGAAAGGCAAGAGAACAAACCGCGAACACGATAAATTAATAAAATTTCTATCCAAAACAAAGTTTAACTAAGGCGATAACTTTAAATGGCCGTCAGTTAACCAATGGATTAGCCGATGTTGGTGAAATCGGCCTTTAAACTTCTATTTCGCGACATTTGCTAGATTCGTCAGAGGAATTAGCACGTCTTTAGATAAAAAAGTCAGCGTTCTCGACTGACTGGGAAAATATCAAGATGTGAATCCCATCTAGAAAGTTTAGAACTTCATAAAAGAAAAGTCAGTATGCACGACCCTACGACCATGCAAAAGATAATTCGGATGCTTGAACATATTTGGAAACATTGCCGAAGGATAAAGAAATAAGTTGATAAAAAGATTAAGCAGTTTTCCTTGTGGCATTGAACCTGTATTGCCAGATAGGGGTTACTATACGAAATACTGATTATTAGGTCAAAGATAAAAATTACTTTTCTATATTTTTAAATAAGATACAAATTGATATTTTCAAAAAATTATAATCTGCATTGAACTCAAGCATTATGGCAATAAAAAACTACTTTTAAATAGAATCAGTATTTCATATTCCCACCTTTATTAGATAATAAAGCTTTAATACGACGAGGAATACTGTTCATACGGTTATCAATTTAAATCTTTATCTCTGGGCAATGTTTCCGAATGTGATTGAGTAATCGAATTAGCTCTTACTTTGTCGCAGAATCGTGCTTACTAACTTTTGTTTCGAATTTTTCCGACCTGACCTGACCTTGTGCTAATTTATCTGGCGAATCTGGCAAAAAAAGCGAACTGGGAGTTTGAAAACACAAGAATGCTCAAAGTACTTACAATTAATGACAAAAATAATGTAAAAATTGTAATTGTTTAGTTTTGACCTAATAATACGGCAAGTCACTGTAATACTAGGCTCCTGCGTTGAGTTATCGTTTGTTGGCCACGATTGCAACTATAAACAATGCAAAACAGACTGCGACGATTAAAAACACTTGCATTTGGGGTTGTGACGGGAGAAATTAGGACTACGCCTACAGCGGCGCTGCGTTAAGGTTCATGCTCGGTTAGGAAATCGTACACGTTGTGATAGGTGCGAGAGCGGCACACGCGATGGACCCGAATGACATTAGTACACTGCCGATCCTAGAGATGAGGCATGATATAATTACAAAATGTCTTAACTTCACTAAAGCTTTTTGCGTCTACATTCCAAGCAGGGATATTTGGAAACTAAATGGTATACCGCTCCTACAAGGAGAAATATTGTATACAGCTGGTTCTAGAAAAAAGGGCGGGTCAGCAGCAGAAACCTATGACTTATTCTTCTCGCCGCACTTCGCTGTACTGCATCATCACACTAACGGCGGCAGAGAAACCAGACATAGCATCATAACTGATTTGGGTCTGCATTATTGCGTTGAACCAACTTTTAAAAAAAACAAAGTAGATCTTGCTGCGTCAATCTTGATACAAAAAGCTGGATCCGAACAAAGCACCCGGAATACTGGGAGCAAATTCGGGGTTGCTGACAGGGGAAATCCATCCTGGGCTATGCGTACAGAATGCACAGAGCCATGGTAATCGTGGGTGTGCTGAAGAAAGATATAAAAGGCCTTCCATAAACCACGCGGTTTCTTTAGGGCAGGGGGGTGGGTCAAAGAAAGTCCACCTTAGTCTACATGAAGGATCCGAGTCCGAGCTACGTGGTTTTATACTAAGGTGTTAAAAAAACGTATGACAAGAAAAAAGAAAAATATTTACTGAAAAGAACAATAATTCCAAAAATATTGTAACACAAAATAAATAAATTTCAACCCAAATAGCAGATCTTTAAACCAGAAAAATTAATTGTTTAAAAAATTAAAAAATTTCAACAAAATACATTCATTGTCAATTAGGAGCCTTCCAGAAACAACGAACGCCACAGAAGGGGGGAGGGGTCGACAAGAATGTCAAGGTGGATACATAGGGAAGGGAGCGCAGAGGTTCGGATGCTCACTGGACACAACCACTTGCACTATGATATGCACAAAATGGAGAATAACCCAACGACAAACTGCATGAAATGCATGAAACATCCCTGCATGTAATATGTCAATGTCCGGCACTAGCTAGGCTCATGCAGTAAACCCTCAGGGCCATTTTATGAAACCTGAGAAATACTAGGATTTACCGAGAGGTTTGGGGCCTGCTTCCAGTAAGAACGAATTTACCAAGACGTTTACAGAAAGTCCTAAAAACGTGCTAAGTCAGGTCAAATAACGTTCTTAAAACATACAATGTTCCAAAGACGATTTTAAGACGTATTTGGAACATTATATCCTAAAAACGACTTTAGATGGTTCTAAAAACGTCTTTAAATATTGTACCTACTGCGTACCGTAAGCAAATAGTATTAAAACTAACTAGCGGTGTTAAAAATGGAACTAAGTCCTGAAGCCATGGAAAGCGTGGACTCCTTAAATGCAGGACTGAAATGTCCCCATTTTACTAGCTCTTCGCCAAAAAATTCGTAAATTTCACCAAACTTGGAACAAAATCTTGAAAATAAGAACCTCACAAATGTCGAAGAACCCTTAAAAAAAGTTAGGTAAAAGAAGTAATAAAATAAATGATTCTTCTAGCTCTGATGAAGAGTCTCTGTAAATTTCGGAAAAAAACGAAAACAATTACACTTAATTTCTATTCATGGCTTTGAAGATTATTATGTGAAACCTAAATGAGTTCTATCATTAACTTGAATTCCCTAAATTACTTATTAAAGATCAATTTTAATCTATTATGTGTTTCCAGGAAACAAATTTCCATTAAAATTTATATATATTTCGAAGGATTCAAATTCAATAGTAACCTTGGAGCTATCGTGTTGTCTGTCCTTACCCCTCTAAAAGATGCATTTGCGATTTATACATTCCAAATCGGTACAAGATAAGTCTCCTTGAGCTCAAACAAGTTATTGATCAACTACCTAAACCATGTATTCTGCTAAGAAATTTAAATAACCATGATTCTCTCTGGGGCTCAAAGCACACTGACTTCAGAGGCAGGATAATTAAATAGTTTTTGAATGAACTTGACGTTTTCTTCCTGAAAAAAATCAACCTACACGTCTTAATATCTTAAATGCTACTTTTAGTTTGATTGATTTGTCAATATGCAGCGCAAGTATATCTCAAAATATAAATTGGGAAGCTTTCAAGGATCTTTACAACAGTTATCACTTTCCATTAAAAATAAAAATACAAAATCCTCACCTAACCCTGTTTAATTATACACGTAGATGGAAATTTATATCAGCCGATTGGGGGAGATTTCATACAGAGTTGGATGCCAGAACAATGTGATCTCTGTGAAGTTTTTTGTTCATACGTAATATATTGGTCGACTGAAATAAATACAGCGATAAACGGATTAGGCACAAAATCGGGACTGACTTCAAGAAAATGCTGACCGATCCAACTACATTCAATAATGTACTCAACAATCTTTAAGCTATTGATATCTGGCATCTCATCTCGGGGAAATTTAGACAGTCTTTACGTGTCATTCCTTTTTGTGTGACTTTTTACATATATTAACTGCGTTTTACATTTATATTCAGTGCACGGTAACATACACTACGTACCTGAAAGCTGCACATAATGTTTCTTCTACTAACGCATTATCTATTAAACCTATTGTAGTCGCTAATGGCCACTGAAGTTGACGCGACTTTAACCCTTCATTTAATTAAAAAAATTTTTTAATCTTTAAAAATCCTTTTAAATCATTCAAAATCCCTTAAAATAGCACCTTTAAAGATTGTTAAAGCCTATTAATATAAGTACATATCATTTACAATCCGTTAAATACAAATAAAATTGAACTTTTTAAATAAAGATCTCTAAAGAAAAACGGTAAAATCCTCATAGATGCAAATTCAGCTTTAGCTTCATGAATATGAAACTGAATATTACATATTTGGTTCAAACAAATTATTTTTAATTCAGAAAGTGAATTTTTAACAAAATACACACTGAGCACAAACGTTAAAGAACATCATTAGAATAGCTCAAAAATGTCCTCAGTCAGTCCATATAACGTTCTCCATAAACATTCGATGTTTATGGTTATTTGTATTTGGTTTGACTTCAGACAGTTTTAAAAACGTTAAAACACGTCTTCTTCTCTACGTTCTTGAATTTCGTGCCCACTGGGTAGTTTAATTTTTGATGAAAAAAGGTTAATTTTTGATTGAAAATGGAAATCATATTTTCAAGCAAAAGCAAGGAATTTTTAAAGAAGTTACATTTTCAACCGTCTTTGAAATTTAGAAAAAATTGCAGCATACTCCTCAAAGCAGCCTGAACGATTGGTTTTTGAATTTTACTTGAATAATTGCTGAAACTTGATGAGGAGCAATGCTAGAAATAGTTTCATTCCAATATTGCATATTTAAATAGAAAAGGGAAAAAGGGGAAGGTTTTCAAGGATAGAGGAAAAACGGGAATTCGGAACAAGGAGAATTTCAGGAAAATGGGAAAAGGGCTTTGCACCTAGCAAATAGAAGCATAAAATTAAACGTCGGTGTTTAACTTTCTTTGTTCAATTTTATTCGGGAACTGTGATGCCAAAGTTATTACGTAATGTATATGTACTAGCATTATTTATTGTTCGATGAGATGTTTAGGTCGTAGCGGTCCTTCTAGGACAATGTCTGCGCCCATAATTTTTTTGCGATAGTTACCTCCTGCTCGATTGCTTTGGTATATCACAAAGTATAAGTCAGCAAAATGAACAAAACGGGTTCTTACATCATATGAACGTATTTATTGTTGCAGAAGATTTCTTTTATTTGTAGGTAAAAGATCTATCATAAAAGGGACTTTTTCATGATAAACTTTCGTCACGTTAAACTCTAGACCCTTATAAGTCATGAATAAATCTTTAAAATCTTTTTAAATATTCTTTAATCCAAAGTACTTAAGCTTTAAATGTATAAAATGTGACAACTTAAAATTTAAATCTTTAAATTTGAACAAATTTAAATTAAAGAAATCATAATTAAATTTCGAGAAATTACACAATTTCGAACTTCAAGAATTTGTAATTAAAGAAATTGCAAATTACATAATAAGTATAATCATCATAATCATTAAAAATACATATATTATGATTACTATAGAAAATAATTATACAGAAAATGGTTATGAAATAATCTTTAATTCGCATTTTAACAAATAAGGAGAAAATATTAAAAGAAATAATGTAAACAGTAAAAAACTATGTTTAAAATAGTCAGAAATCTGCGTAAATTATTTTAAATGCCTTGAATCTCTAGAATAAGTTTATTAATTAGAATTCCCTAAAACCCCGTTCAAATCTATAGAAGTCTTCGAAATCCCTTAAAATTGAATCCTTAAATATTTTTTAATCTCTTGCAATTTTTTCGAATGCCTTGAAATTCCATGAAATATTTCCATTGGGAATTTTAGAAATCAACCAAAATAAGTAGAAATTATTCAAAATCTGTTCATCATAAATAAAAAAAATTAAAATTTAATAAACAACATAAAAATGTAAGACTATTTTTTGACCAAATACATGAATTTTCAACTAAAAAAAGTAAATAACTATATAAAAATAAAATGGGTACACTTGCATTCAAAAAACTAATTTTTAGCTAACAAATATATTTCCTGTTACATATACCACACAATATTTTATGTCATTGTTTATAAAAGCGCGGGTCGCAAAGTTAATAATTTTTTCAATCGACACCTTTCAATTCGTTCCAATCGACAGAGATTGCTTATGAATATTTTCAGATTTCTTTGATTTAAGTTCCAAATATTTAACCTCTATTTCTTAAAGGAAGTCTTTTCATTTTATTTTTTTTTCAAAGAATGAATTTTAATATGTGCAATTTTCAGAAATGTTTTAATTTTGTTAGATAATTATTTTTTCCTTTTTTGAAATTGTGATGATCTATATAGATTGGATCAGAATTAACCACAAATTATCAAACTGAATACATTTTTATTCAATTGGTCGCGGCCGACAAGTTTTTCTTATTAAAGCTTTTTATTCGACAATTATTATTAAACGTAAACAATACAAACTTCGAAATTTTTCGATCAAAAATCGATGATTCATAAAACACAACTCGCGATTATTCGGCCTCTTGTTGATAAAAATGCTTGAAATTTGTATGATATGTTCTCAATATAGAAGCGATGACTACTAGAAACGCGTTTTGTTTAAAAAGGTAATATGTTTATTGCTTTTTAATAACAAACTAATTCCGAACAAAAACTACGTTTCGACAAATTTGACCAGTGGTACGGTCACAGAAAAAATGTTAGTTCACATATTTCATCGCGTCAAAGCTTTTGACTAGACTTTTTCAAAAAGTTTTCCTGAAAATTCAAAGAAAATTGGTAGGAAATTGCGCAAATTATATCCGCCTAGTGCTAGCCGCAAAACCTTCAGAAAGTCTTAGAGGCAATCAAATATTTTCGAAGACAGCACAAACTGTTGAAAGAAAAATATTTTTATAGACCTTAGAATATGTTTCTTTTACTAATAACTTAGCAGCATCGGAATTTTTCCCAGATGTTATTCATGTTCTTTATTTGCCTTGGAAAGAACTTAAGGTATAGTTTCGTATCGAGATGACAACAATTGAATATTAATTCAAGAAAGATGATTTTGCACAAAATAAATCAATTTTAAAGCAAATCGTTTAATTTTCTCTGAAGGAATATACACTTTTAACTAAATATAGAAGAGCTCAACTTTTAGTTAGATAAGTAATTTGTAACTAATTTTTACCCTAACAGTATATTTCTACAAAATGAAATAAATTTTTAAACCGATAAAGATGAGCTCTAACTCAATTGTTGGATTTTGAATAATATATTTGAATTTTTAAGTAAGAATTACGATTTTGTACAAAATATATAAATTAGGTGGTTAAAATCTGGACAAAATAGTTGCACTTATTACAAAATTGTTGAATTTTTCAGCGGAAGCTAGGAGTTTTCGACCAAAACACTCAATTTATGCTAAGCATGGTTATTTTTAACCGAAACATGTTATTTTTTAATTAAATAGTTGCGTCTTGAGTCCACAAATTAAAAAATATAATTTTCAACCAAAAAGTAAATGACTCATTTTACTCATTTAAATAAATTTTGCATAAAGTAGTTGTCTGTCGCTAGCTTATTCAGTGCCTTCAAGCCACCCCAAATTTAAAGTACCACTGCAGTTGTCTGTAGTGGATTGGAGGTAATACCCCTACTCGGCGCGTCCTCAGGTGGCGTATAGGGGAACGCTTCGCTAAAATCAGAGGGTAAGGCGAAAATAAAATACGCCTTGCGGACCAAACACACTTAAAACCCCAAGTCAAGGCGTGAACATCTTGTCGAGGACTAAGTGGCATCAGGGAGTAGCGACTTGAACGGTGTCTCTAGGATGCGGGGCTCTGCGGAGGTAGACCTTAACTTCCCTAGCTACTCATAGGAACATTATGTAGACTAACAAAAAAAAAATCAAAACAGGAGCGTGCGTGAGGATTTGGGAGGTCCTTTGGACGTTACGGAGGATGTGGACACGAGAAAACTGTCGGCTAATGAGGTGGGCATTGCTGAAATGGATGTTAAACTCTCAGAGACATACCATCTCTTCGACGAGTTGCAAGGCACCATACAAGCAATCGTATAATTCAGCAGTGAGAAAAAGAAACATGTGGTTCTCAATAAGGGAGGGACTAAAGAAGGCGAGATAACTCTATGACGACAGAAGGGCTTCATAGGGATCTTATTGAGAACATTAAGAGAATTGCAAGACAAAGCGGGACTCAGACGGAAAAGACCGTGGAAAATCCCTCTGCCCATCCTGGGAATCGAGAGAGGGAGCCCACTCTGAGTACCGTCAAGGCAAGTTCCTCAAGGCCAATGGCGAAGAAGCCGAGGACCCGCGCTAGAAAAACGACAGCCCCAACTCCCAAAAAGGATGAGGAAGGGATTCCTTCACCTGCACCAAAGGCCGGAGAAATGAAAACGAAGCAGAGAAGATCTAGACCCGACGCCGTCCTAATCAAAGCAGCGGAGGGTCTTACCTACGCTGAGGTTCTTAGGGACCTCAAGCAAAAAGTGAAGCCCGACGCCATTTGAGTAAAGATCAGGGATGTCAGGGAGACGAGATGCGGAGACGACTTGGTGGAGCTAGGACCTGCAGCGGACTGTAGAACAAAGCCGTTCGCTGCTATCAAGGAGGTGGTTGGGGACGGGACAAACCTACGCGAACTCGTTCCTGGTGTTGAGGGTGAGGTTCTGAAGCTCGATACAATAACGGATAAGGAGGAAGTGGAAGCTGCCGTGCGTATACACTTTGATGCGGCTACGTGCGGCGAAATAAACGTAAGCCTTACTAAGAGGGCCTCCAGAGGTCATCTAAAAGCCTTTGTAGAAATGAGGGAGGAGTTAGCCGCAAGGCTAGTGCGGATAGGACAACTAAGATAGGATGGGTGTCCTGTTGCGTATGCAGAAAGACGAAGGTCCAGAGGTGCTACCGCTGCCTAGGCTTCGGCCATATGGCAGCAAGATGCGAGGGACCAGACCGTCAGAAGGCGTGTTGGAGATGTGGCAAAGGGACATAGGGCTGCAACGTGCGAAAGCACACCGCAGTGCCTCTGCGCCACCTCTTTGCCGAAAAGAAAGGATTGTCCCGGACAAACATCAGCCGGGGACGATGCGGTGTTTGGCGTATAGGGAGGCAGCCTTGTTAAAGAAGCCCTTTGGAAGCACAAGCTTATAACGTAGCTAAGGAGGTCCGATAACAAGCCCAGAGCTGCAGAAGGAGCGCAAGCTGGGACTAACGAGATGAGCCCAGACACGGCTAAAGAACGACACCCTGCTGAAGAAATGTGAAAGCGGTTCCGTGGGGAATTATTCCAAGGAAAAAGGGTGGCGTTTTTTAGTATGTCGTTGGTAGCATCATTATAGTAAAAAAATTAAGATCTTAGTCTATATTCATATATACTAAAATCACTGTAGTGATGCTGTTAATATCCCCACACTACCAAGAAGTGCGGTCCCTTCTCAGTGTGTTATAAGAACATTTCTCACCAGCCCTCGTAAAAAAGGCCTTCTAAACTAGTAGCGACGTGGTCGTTGTTCTACTCAGAGCCATGCTAAGCAGCTCTGGTGTCTGAGCAGATACGAATGTTTCTTTTATTGTCATACTCCTTTGCCTTGTAATCGCACTGGAGCATGACCATAATATCAGACTGTAGAACTGTGGCGCAGCACCCCATTACATTTTTTCTACGATGTACTCCTGCAATCTTCCTGTTCCTGGATCCATATTCAAAACAATTTTTTGCAGCACTGGGCAGGTGTGCCTTACCGTTGAGCCATTCCTCTTTCGTGGATAGGCTCATACGATACTTCTTGTCAAAGAGGTAGCGACAAGTTGACATTTGGTCCCTAAGCATACTCAGTGTCGGCCTCCTCGCAATGTCGATTGGTATCCGCTCTACTGTCGAGACACTGCTATCATTTACAATATTTAATCGCTAAGCAACCTTTGCCGCCACGGCCTTGATGGTGAGATAGGAGGGTGGGGGGGGGGCTCGAAACCTATTAGTGCTTTCAGAGCCATAATAGATGTCGACTTTGAGTCATGCCTCTCAGAATCAGTCCCCTGATCCTTTCCAGTCGAGTCTTCACAGTAGACAGTTCGAGCCTGCTCCACCAGACCACCGCTGCATAGGTAAGCCTTGGCCGCAGAATCGCTGTAGATCTACATTAGTATCTCCGTTATCAAGCCCCAACTTTTCCCAATGGCTCTCCTACAGAGCCAAAGAGTCGCTACTAACTTCTTGCATTTGTTTTCTATGTGCTTGTTCCATGACAGCTTCTTATCCAGGGTGACTCCTAGATATTTGGCTAGTCCTTTGATTTTCTGTTGCTGTCCTGCCAGTTTCAATGTACTCGTGTTTCCTCACTTATACCTTCTGGTGAATACAATTGCGTCCGTCTCACTCGGATTGACTGATAGTTTCACTTCAGGGCCCATCTGACACTGGCTGGGGTAACAATCTCGTTGACTAGCCGCCTTGTTATGCCTAGTTGCGCCACAGGCGCCTTTATTTGCTTTATTAGAGTGCCAAGTAAATAAGTTTATTACCAGTGTTCGTACATCCACTGGTGGATTGGTATCATAGTCATACGGAAAGTGAGCCGATCCCATGGCTAGCCTTCCTATTCCTTTAGCATCCGTGTCTTTTACTACCAAATCCCTATAACACAGCTAAATCAGCCAGATGACAATAACGCCTGTCGCCAGTATACAAGCCCTTCAATTGGCCGCCTTGGGGTCCCTGTAACAAAAACCAGACCCCCCTAAACCTCTAATGGTATCTCGTACTAACCATGGTTCCTAGATTAGCGATATATCTTTGTTTCTCACAGTCATGCTCCTCTGCGAAACCGAAGAGGTGTCTTTGATGTGATACAAATTACTTTTAGTAACGCTTAGACACGGAGCAGTCATTTAGGTCTGCTCACCATCTTCCTTTTTTATATGGAGTTAATCGACCAAATTTGCACCTTATTTTTTCAAAGTCCATATTCAACCTGAGCTTCCAATTTGGATCTCGAATCCTTGCTGCCAATAGGTGGCAGGTCGATTCCGCGACTGGAATAGGGATACCATGTGCGATCATGGCTGCCAGGATTACCTCCCCGGAGGTGTAGTTGAAGGCTCCTTCGTGGTCCTTATCAGTTTCAATCGCGAGACCTTTCTGCTTTAGTTGCGCCTCTTTACAGGAGTAGCTTCCTCTCAGTGCTGGTTATCGGAGGTATGATCTCCGATGTTTCAGCTTCCAAAGCCACTCTACTGACCTGCTGCACTTGCTTCTTCAATATCATTTTCAGGGAATCGCTGATGCGTTTCTTCCTCTTGGGAGACACTTTGGCCGCTTCTGTTTCCATAGCCTCATTGCTCAGCTTTACACCGACGAAAAAAAAGGTTAGCTATACGCGTGTAGAACTGTTGGGTTACGCAAAACTTTGGTCCCAAAAATATCGTGACGGAAGGGTTACCAACTTTAATATTGGTGACCTGCGTTACCAACAGTTTCGATCAGCTGGCATATTTGAATTTTATTTGTTGGAAACACTTCTTCAGTGTCAATCCCTTAGGTCCCGGAAAAGCTAGGGGCACTACCTTCACCTGAGTTTGACTTGTCAGAGTAACAGACTGGAAGTAAAGGTTTGTATTAGATCAATTAGGGACCAACCCGTCCACCCTTTGCCATCTCCCTTTCTCTTTCTTCTTAAGGTTTTGTTATTACGTGATCCATTTTGTTCTCACGTGTAGCTAGGAAAAATAAAAGCTCCGCCACTGCAGAGCACCATACCAACGAGGGCTGTTTCTTGGTCGCTGTGCGGATCGTAGGTGATTCCTGTCCTGATTTGAAAAACTGAATATCGGTCCGGAAGGGACCTCCGCCCAGCGATCCAGAAGACCCGTGTTAGCTGGGCTGTTTAACCCTTATATAATACTATAATCATGCATACCAGGAGATTCCGCTTAGAGGGTTTCTTTTCAAATTACCCAGGAGAGCCGATTTGTTGGGTTTCTTTCATCCATATATATAAACATGCAGGCCGAGGTCCGTTTGCACCACACGTCCCACCCGCTTAAGCCTCCCACCAAGTACAAGGTCTAGCAGCTCCTGGGGGAGGTATTTTCGATTAATAAAGATTTTTGGACCTAAAATGAAATATTTAAATTTCTAAACAAAAAGATGGATTTTCAATGAAGAAGCTTCATTTTATACTCAAGGCGAATTTTCACCAAAATACATGTATTTAGAACCAAAGAGTACACATTTTCAACTAGAAAAGTTACATTTTCACTAGAAAAACTAATTTTCAACAAGGTAGTCAACCATAAGATTACGCTATAAGTAAATAAGACTAATTTTTGGTTAATTATGATTCTATTCAGTAACTGACATTTCAAAAATATTGCATAATGTACATATATTTAAGTTTTTTATCCTGTGTAAGCTTGTGGCAATCTGTCCCGCCAATTTGGGTCAATATCAGCTCCCACAATTGTGATATCGGTTTTACCGTGTAATCGATGTCTTTGGTACAACACAAAATATAAGCCACCAAATTCAACATGGATGCGTCTGACATCATATGTAATTATATATGTTCGCTTTGGATTACTTATATTACTAGGCAAAAGCTCTATCTTTGCCGCGTTTCCTGTAACCGGATTTGCCAATACCACATAGTCTAGACCCTTATAAGTGATGTAACATTTCGACTCGTCAGGGTTGAAATACTTTGGATCGCCTTGAAAAGAAAAAAAAGTTTGCTATTATAAAAAGATAAAAATTAAATCTTTAAGTGCTTCTAAAATAAGTTTAAATCCAAATTATTGAATCTGTTAATTTATAAGTTGTGAAATATTGAATTTTTAACCGATAAACTTTTAAAAAAACTAAAATTCACTCGGCTTTTTTATGCAAACTGGAATGCAAGATTGCATGGGATTGCAAAAGATTGATTATATGCCAATGAAAAATATTGCACGAGATTGATAAAGATCAAATGAATTTTACAGGTTTCAAATAGATTTTTACAGATTATTCGGGAGTATAGACCTATGATGATTTTTCTATAATTTTTTTGCAATAATTGGAAATTTACTATAAAAAATAATTATGTAGAAAAGGGTTATAAGATAATTCCTAAATAGAATTGGACACAATGACAGAAAAATATTAAAAGAATTAATGTGAAAAGTAGAAGAAATAACCTCAAAATAGTTTAAAATCCGTACAAATTATGTAAAATCTCTTGAAAATAACATTAGTGAAATATATTCTCCATATTTTTTGTTTCAAAATACGTTAATATCCCATTAAATCTTCGAAAATCTTTGGAATCCTTTAAAATAAGCACAAATAATTTGAAACACCTTTAATATTTAATCAATTTACGCTTACTCTTTAATGATTTCTAAAAAATCATTCTAGCCTGCAGCATTATTTAAAGTCTCTTGAAACCCTTACAGTCTCAATAAGGTTTTTTACATTTTGTAAAATTTCTTAAAATACCTTAAAAGCATTCAAAATATTTAAAATCAGTAGGAATGGCTAGTACCTAAATTGAATGAAACTCATGTTTCCTTCGGAAATCGTAAAAATCCATTGAAATAAGTAAAGATTATTCTGGATAGCGTTACATAGCTATTTTAGTCAAATCAAATTATATAGATTGTTCATAAAAAAAGTAGAAATCTAAGCTATTCAGTTTGCAAAATTCAAATATTTTAATTAATCGTCAGTTTTTCTTGCGCAGTTCTGAATTTCATAAATACATCATTATTGCCTTGACTGAAAAACCGTTTGAAAGCATGCGTTTTTATAACTTTTTCTGTTTTTAGACTGAATAGTTGATTTTCCTCTAATAAAATATGAATTCCTAACAAATTAGTTAAATTATTAAACACAGCGTTCAAATTTGAAATTAGAAAAATCGAATTCAAAAAAATAAAATATGGACTTTTTCAGACAAAAAGACGCATTTTCTATTAAACAGTGGATTCTTTAAACCAAAAATATGGCACTTATTAGTTATTACTACAAAAAATAGAAAAATCCTTAATACTTGTACTTTTAAACGGTTTTCCAGTAGGCAATAATGTTTTACTATTCCAGCTTAACGTATAGCTGTATTTCATCTTCTAAAATAAATATAGCTCTGTTACCAAAAAATTTAGCTGTAATTAAAACAGCTAGATATTTAGATATGATAGCTGTATTTTTCTATTAGACGAAATCCAGCTACATATTTAGCTAGAACAGGTAAATCATCTTTGTTAGTGCACCTTAAATCTTATATTATATGTTGGCCATATTCATTTACCATTATATGGGATATCACCCAGTCTAGGTGGAAGCTTAGCTCCCAAAATTACTCCATCTCCTGTTTCATATACCACACAATATTTGATGCCATCATACATGAGAGCACGAGTTATAAAGTCGAGATTTTTTTTATCATCACGAATTGGTACACCATGATGTTTACCTACAACCCTACAGTCCTTTGGAGTGAGCTGGCCATTTCGTATATGATAAGACACCTCAATGTCCCTTTCCTTATAGTTGATATAGATTGCTGGGATTTGCCGATGTGCGCTATTGTGAGAAGAACTTGCAGCGGATGAACCCTGTCCATAGATTCCAGAAGAATTTGATTCTGTGCAATAAATTAGGTATATTTTTATTAGAAGATGATTGTAGTCAATCTTTTAATTTAATATGCTTAAATATTGAAAATTAAAGCACTGAAAATAGAACAATTTTCATTTTTATTCTATTAATGGTCTGCATGTTCAAAAGATAGGTACTATGAATCACTAATTTTCAGCTAGCAACTAAATTTTAATAATTTCAAATAGAAAATTTTTTAAAATCTTGAAATTACAAAAATATTCAAACGTGTTCAAACTTGGGAAATTCTAGATAGAAGTGATCAAACCGGACAACATAAATTTTTAAATGCAATGGACACTACGCTAGAGTAGGTATAGCAGATGTCTAAATGTTTTATATAAATTATTGTAAACTATTGAGAATATGTGTAATTCCTGGTGATATTAGGTAACCTTTTATAATCCTATGCAGAATTAACCTTTCTAAATTCCATGTAAATCCTTATTAAATACAAGATTTAGCTTCTTTATTTGTTACTCGGTATGCATTTCCCAAAAACCAACGATAGTAAAAGAGCTTAAAATAAAATTACCAATAAAATGTTTTGTAGGCATCTTATGCAATTCTCTTAGAGTACTTCATTTCTCAGGAAACAAAATTTAAGGAAAACTATTGAAAAACTTGTACAAATAACTTTGGGACCTTGGAACGTCACAATTCGGGGTACATAGCCTATTGGGAAAGCCTTAATAAAACGAAATCTAAAAGTGTTATACACCATTTAAACATTAAACTATTTTTTAACATGTTTCAAGAACCTTTCTTTAAGTATTTAATGATATTACCTTTTTAATGGTATTTTATTTTCAAACGGAAAAATAATATTTACAATCATGCTACAAACATCTAATGACGAGCCGCAATACCTATAGAGCGATTAGAGTAGATAAAGTTTCTATACCACGTCGTAAAGACAATAAAATATCTTTAAAGCCAGAGAAAACATTTAAGATTATAAAATTTCTTGGACCTTGGAATCTGTTCCCCTTACTAATAGTTTATCAGGGCCGACAAAAAAAAATTGCATGCATGTCATTCATGTTGGAACTCAAGCTTTTTATAGGGTTTTGTCAAATTTTCGATTATGCCGGACACAAACTTCGAAAATTTTCCGGCTTTTTAAAGAAGATTGCTGGAATAATATTTTCTTTTATTGGAATTTGCGAAATTTGTAAAGACAGGCACAATTTATTTATGCTTTATCGCTTTTTCAAGAGGATTAGTGGATAACTTTTAATTTTTTATTGAACTTTCCGAAATTTTTGTAAGACATCCTGGATAAATCTGTTATTTATTTGTTATGTCTTTATATTTTTTTACGTGCAAGAATTATGTTCTTGGAATAGCAAATCTGAAAATGTTCTCACTTTTTTTCGATCTTTAACAGTTCACAATATACTTGCAGAAAATAAACAGTTCTAATCTTTTCATTTGAAATTCTATATGCACGTTGTTGTTCGAGAGAACAGGTTCTAAGCTTTTAAATTGTAAACTAGTTCTTATAAAATTATTTATAAAATTAATTAAAAGTTCCTCTTTTTAAACAAAAATTTCATTATCATATTTTTTGTACGGTATTCATCTCGGATGATAAAAACTGCTACTATTTGTGTCAAAATTTAATTATTTGGTTGAAAATTTCACTCTATGGTTGAAATTTTATGTTCTTATTTTTTGTTGAATACTTGTCTGAAGTATTTTTTTAACGTATATTTTTTGTTAAATATTCATTTCTTTGAAATAAGCCTAAACTATTTTATTAAAAAAACTTTTCTCTTTCATTTAAACTAATGTCTTATACTAGAATTTTATTTCTATTATATTAAATTAATTAAAAGTGGGACGACGGTCGTGGGGGCTAAAGCGCAGGCTTTGGACCCACTCTGTCGGCTTGCGGGTTCGATTCCCGCCTCGCACTCTGGAA
>JAAAKG020150010.1:0-31640 GCA_010014905.2 Druon quercuslanigerum
ATATCACAAGACGTTTGGACAAAACTTTTTCGCGTTTTCGAGCGCTCGGACCCTTTTCGTTTCTGGCCACTCAATTACTGACTACGAATTAAATTAAAAACTTTGAAGATGAGAAAATTTCAAATCAAAAGTGTTTAGAAATTAACAATTATTGATAAAATCGAACCCTTTAAGATCATACTTGATTAAACACCTTAATAGTAGAGCAATTTTAAGTTTTAAGAAATTCAATGTAGTTTCTTTAAAATTCAAGCATTTAAAAATTAAATGACTTCATATTTTTAAATCAAATTGTTCAAGATTCCACAATCGTATTTCCCATTGACAATAATAAAAATCGAACAATTTATAACTGAAAAAGTTTCAAGTGTTCAATTGCAGACTCATAAAATTTAAAATTGTACAATTTTCAATGATTTTAATGAAATTAAAGTTTTAATTAAAGACTGAATAGTGTTAAATCAGAATTTTTTAAGTTTAAGCAGGGAAAGCTCAACTGTGCTAAGTTCACTTTTTAACAAAATTAAGTTTTATTCTAAAATCATATTTTTACACTTTGTTACGCCTATTTCAGTGAAAAAATGAAGTTTCTGAAATTCTTGCACTAAAATTGATCATATAAGTGTAATTTAATATTTTAAATTTCCAAAAAATGCTTAATAAATATATAAATTACATTTAAATATTCAATTTTTGTTAAAAATTTGTGGGTCATTAACGGATTTAAAAAAAATTGTAACAATCAGAGATATTATCGAAATTCAAAAAGGTTATATTAAGCTATTAACGACCAAAGCTATCAATTTTATAACATGAGTGTGACCGCAAAATTTATGGGTATAGCAAAAGAATAAATAGATCAAAAGAACTATTCCTTATGTTTTTAAGTGAGCTAAATTCGAATCCGTGGTAAAAATTATAATATTTTGACTTCAAAATTAAATATGGCGATTTTTGCATACAAAACTAGTGAAAAATGTTTTATTTTTTATTTTTATAGTTTTTTTCAGACATAAAACGCGTTAATATTTATAAATTTCTTCAACTATTGGTGCAGAAAAATTCTTAAACTCTAACAGAAAATTTTTATATATGTGCTTCTTCTTCCAAAATGGCTGAGAAAATGCAAAAATGTCCTAAAAACTGTTTTTTTCCATCATCGTTATTTTTCTCAAAAATTTCAAAGTTGAAAAAAAGTTTTCATTGATTAAAAATTTCTTGAAATTAACCGTAGAACATTATAATTTTTTTCAGATATTTTAGAAAAAATTGTTGATTTTTCAAAAACTGTGAAATTTGCAAAAGAAAATTTTTAAAAATCTAAAAAAATTCAAGAATATTCTTTGTACCAGAGCCTATAATTTTCGGATTATAATCGATCAAACTTCATGCAAATTCTTTTCAGCCGATTTTAGGTTTTGGAAATTTACTTTTTTATTCATTTATTTCCCAAAAACTATAGGCTCTGGTACAAATTTTCCAAACGTAAAAATGTCTTAGAATTAATCAAAGAATATTTTTGAATTTTTTCAGATTTTTTCTAAAAAATCTGAAAAAATTTCATAGTGTTCTATGGTTAATTTCAAGATATTTTTAATCTATGGAACTTTTTTTTAAACTTCGAAGTTTTTGAGAAAAATAACGATTATGGAAAAAAACAGTTTTTGGGACATTTTTGCATTTTGTCCGCCATTTTGGAAGAAAAAGCACATATATAAAAATTTTCTGTTAAAGTTTAAGAATTTAATGCACTGATGGTTAAAGAAATTTTAAGGTATTAACGCGTTTTATGTCTGAAAAAAAATAAAAATACAAAATCAAACATTTTTCACTATTTTTGTATGCAGAAACCGCCATGTTTAATTCTGAAGTTAAAATATTATAATTTTGACCACGGATTCGAATTTATCTCACCCAAAAACATGAGGAACAGTTCTTTTGATCTATTTGTTGTTTTGTTATACCCATAAATTTTGCGGTCAAACTTATGTTATAAAATTGATAGCTTTGGTCGTTAATGGGTTAATACTATAAATGCCCTATTGTATGTTAAATAGTGTTATTTGTTTATGAAATAAATAAAAATATGTATTTCGAATGGAGTTATTTACTATTTTTATTTAGAATACTAGGGAGCTAAATTCATTCATTTATCTACACAAAAAATAATTTACCTAATCGATTGTAAACTGTTCCTCAAGAAAGGTTTTAAGGTTTTCCTATGAAATTATGTTAATCAGTCTTTGCACCTTGTAACTTTCGCCGATTCAATTGTTAAAAAAAAAACTAGTTCAAGGCTGAAATTTTTACGAAAAGAAAATCAAAACGCGACAATGCTGCGTAATACTGAGATTATTTATGTACAATTTTAAATGCTTTTTATTTGATGATAATCTGATTAATGCTGGAAGTTCTTATTTTATCAAATTTTAGAAGGTACTGTTTTAAATTATCTCATTTCTAATGATTTATTTTGAAATACTAAAAAATTTTGAAGACTGCAATTAAATTTAAATTCAGCGTACTAGAATCTCAATTGAAAAATACTGGAATTTACAATTCTTTTGTACTTAAAGTTTACGAGGTTGAACATTTTAATGACCCGACAATAAATATGGTTGCAAGTGCGGAAAAAATGTGAAACAACGTATCTTAATTACTCGCATTTTCTAACTTTACATGGTTTAAAGAAGACGTGGTAAAATAAAATTTACCTTGACCTTTTTGTTCTCAAGCTTTGAAATAATTATTTATATTTCATAAAAGGTATAAGTAAAATACATATTTATTCAATTAACACTCATTAGAGTTTTGTACCATCGACAGTTCTATAAAGAAGAACATAATTTTTTAAATGAGAATCATTTCTCTCAATGTAAAGCGAAGTAGATGTAACTTCATGCTCGAGTGGTTTTAAAAAAGAAGAGAAAATTATTAAATAGCCAAGCATACTTGCGTATATCTTTCTTTCCCCTTCGGTCGACTTTGATTCATCCCAGGAACGCCTTGTTCTCGCCTCTCTCGATAGATACGATCAAAAGTGACTGATTAACGATCCAGACGAGTTTTCCTTTCGACAGCACGGTATCGATACAACCTTTTACGCGAGTTTGTAGCGATATTAATTTTATAACATAGCATTTTCCGCCTTTTTCAGAATGAATAAAATTGGAGGAGAGTAGACTGAATCAGGGAATAAGGAAGAAAAGCCATGGTCGTCGATTGGCTGTGTCCGGGACTTAGACCCACCGGAAACAGGAGGCCTCGTCTTCTTCATTGCAAGGTGATCCTTCTGGATGAGCATGAACTTGTTCAAGACGTTTTGGTGAGTCTTTTTTGCATTATGTTATTAATTAAATATAAAATCAATTTCAGTACGAATTATTTAATTTTTCTGCGTTTTAAGTCTTCAGTTTCTGCGTTAAAATATGAAATTTCCCAAATCATATTCTATAAGTTTATTTCTAGAATTTGTTAATAGTTATTTACGTTAAAAAAATAAGGGCGTAATTTTAAGATATGCACTTACTTCCGCAATAAGATCTCAAATTCGGCATTTCTTAACACTTGAATCTTAAATTATTTTAATTAAAACCGATTCTTATTCAATCATTTTTTATTTAAAACATCTTGATTGTTTTTTTTCAAAATTTGATTGTTATTTTCTAAATTTTTCGCAGATGAGATTTTAGAGATTTTAAAGCCCGGCGATTTTGTTCACCGGGAAAAACCCGGGAATTGACCACGAATTTAATTCAGTTACCAAGTTTTTTCTTCAAATGTACTAATAAGTGTAGATTGAAAAGAGGCCTAATATATTTTACTATATTAATTCTGAATTGAAACAGTGAATTTACTAAACAAGAAATTTTTGAAAAATTACTATATTTCTGAATTATAATAGAAAATTTTGTATGAATGTAAATATAATTCTGACTGGAAACAGGGAATGTTTGGAAAAAATGTAATTGCGACTTGCGGAACCGGGAACTTTTGTAAATAATTATAATGTTTAATTTGAAAACGGAGGTTTCGGCAAAGAAGAGAGAGAATATTTAACATCGGACAGGATTTTTGGGAAATAATTTTAGTTCTGATTTAAAAAAAGGGAATTTAAGAAATGCCTTTGCAAACTCAGAGTTATAATTAATTACAAAATTCTGTTTTCCAAATCAAAATTGCAATGCTTACTGAAAAAAATTATCTGATCATCCAACTGAGCATTATAATTCTTTCCAAGTATACAAATCGTTTAAACTCTTTAAAATGATCTCTCGGTTATACATCCAAAATTAAAATTGAAAATTTTTTGATAACGGTTTAAATAATAAATGGTTTGTTTTCAGTATTTTAAAAGAAGAAAAATCCAGCCATTTTTCATGTTTCTATTAAAAATCGTTCTATTTAAAACGTTGAATTTGTACATTTTTAATGTTGAACGTTTTCAGTTCAAAAATTTTCAGTTGTAAAAGCCCGAAGCTTTAAAATTGTTTAATTTGAGCGCGCATGCGTTCATAAGTAATATTTAAATTTTTGACCGTGAAATCTTAGTCTTTTTAAATAATTTAAATGTAAGCTTTAGAAAATTATGAACAGAGATCACAAATATCACAATCTTTTCCCTATTCCCGTGCGTCTCCCCTTTTTTCAAATTCCCGTTTTACCCCCAATTCTGTAGAAGCTTGGCTTCTTTTCCCTTTTCTCTTTAAATAGACAATAATTGAAACTACAATATTTAAATTATGCGGGAAATTCTCTGAAATTATGAAATATACGTAAGAATTATAACAGCTATTGTTTTTTACATTTAAAAAATTAGAACAGTTAATAAATTTATAATAAATTTAAAAGGAAGTATTAGATGTTGAATAATTTTTTATCGAAATATACCAAGTTAAATATTTTAAATTTATTAAATTCCTCGTTGATCAACGGCAAACTTGAAATGTTCTATCTTGATCAGTTTAGAGTCAAACGTTCAAAATTCAGTCTATTGAATTTTAAATTAGTATTGGAGTGCTCAGCATTGTGTTATAAACCTTTAAAAAAATATTTTTACGCTGAATTTATATAAATGAAATATTTAAATATTTAAATATTATTAAAGAGAGGAGGTATATATAATTAAAAAAAAATAAATTCTATAGTAGCAGAAATAATTTAAAAAAAACTCTTATTATATTTAAAAATATAAAATTGCTTATAAAAATATTTTTTCTTTTTTACGTGTAAAAATAAATTTTGGATTTTTCCCATATTTTCCCCTATTTTAATCTATTATTTCTGTATAAAGTAACATCTAAAGTTGATGCTTGTGGAATTACCGCAGATATTTATTTATTAAGTGTTATTTATTCGAATAAAAAATACAACACTCTATTGTATTGAGTTAGTTTTGTTTGTGACTTTCAGAAACCAATTATAATACCTGAAATAAAAAAGTACATTTGTAAATGTACTGTAGAATTCATATTTTCATAAATGTAAGATGTAAAATTCTTTAGAAGTGTTCTCAACTACGCGAAAAACTTAAACTACATTTTTATATCAGGTACAATATTTCTTTCTAAAAAATACAACATCGTGCGGTGGAGGCTATCAAAAGAATGAGCCTGAGTGGAGATAAAAGTCGTTGTAGAAAAATATGGTTAATCTGAAAGAAGAAGTTAAAGGCTGGCTTGTGAGATTAAACGCGTTTTGAGATTTAAGGCGATTATATTATCGCTCGAGTTAATTCAGTTACTTGCTCAGCTACCGAGGATTTTTATAGTTATTCCGAGTTATCCTTATGGCTAGGAGTGTAGGTGGTTGTGGTGGTTAAAGTTGTTCAGGCGTGCAGTCAACCATTAGAATAGGAAGCCTATTAAAGTTCGCTAACCGCACTAAGGTGCATGTAGGCATGCCATTATCCATTCAGTGTGATAAATCGATGACAAGCATTTCCGACATACGATTCCAAGCCTTTATGCGTCGATTTAGTCCAATATTCCCTCCTCGCATTATTAGAAAGCTTTTAGCCAAATTTAATCCACAAAGTTGGTTCACACCTTGTGACTGTTAGTCAGATTCGACTCTTCCATATATGAACAGACCATTTTTGGATTGGAAGTTTCATATGAAAGAGGTCAGAGATTTTATCTACTCAGGACGGCTTTGAAACGAAAATTCTAAACGTCAAAACTTCCCCGATGAGAGCTGAAAAGTTTCATTTTTATATTAGATTAGACCGGTACAATAGGTCAAATAATTGTATATAATATATAATAATATAATCTAATATATCTTGAGAATTTGCATTTTGAAAGCAAAGGATGACTCGCTGGCAGGAATGCAATGCATGCAACAATAATTGAAATAATTACGGAATAAATATTTAATACTGTGACAGATAAGACATCATTCCAACAATCGATTACGAAAATTAAACTTTACCCAAGTCCAAAATGTATAAAAGTACAAAATAGCTGAGGCTATATTATCGGGGCTAAAGTGACCAAGAAAATAGTTTGCAAATGCTTGGATGGGAACTTAACCATAAACTTCCCTCACAGCATGAGATATCGGCGGGATATCCCATTTATCTCCTAGGATATCCTGGGCATATTGTACAGGGCGGAAATTTTGATATCCCTGGGATATCCCAAGAATATCTCATTAATATCCCAATTTATATGCCAAAGATGTTCCCACGATATCCCAATTCTATAATTGAGTACATTACTGGAAATTTAGATATATCTACTGCTAATTATATTTATGTCTAATCGTATCAATAAAATAAGAAATAATTTAGCAATATTAGGTATTTTTCCGGAGATTTTATTTAAAGTACAACTTTATAAAATACAATAATAGAAAAGTCCCCTCTAAAGTCACTTTCGGGTAAATTCCATCATGGCTGTGAGTATGCGAAAACTGTCGCACAGTAATAAGTGACACTTTAACAAGAGTCAGCAATTTCTCAAATATTCATGCTAAATCATAGTCAAGTGTCATTTATATTGTACAAACCAACGCGGTACATTTTAGTTTGATTTTTTTATTATACAAACTGACTTTTCCGTTGAAAAGTGCGATCTCTAAACTGCACAATTTAGATTTTACAGATACTATAAAAACCATCTTGAAAGTTTTTCGAAAGTGACTTGTATTTTATTGCATATAGGCTTTTATTGGTTATAGAAATTATTCTCTTTAATAATTTTTTGCTAATTATACTGAGAGAGGATTTTGAAAGCGAATATTCGTGATCTGTACAAAGTGGTTTTTTATTAAACGGATATTTGTGAATCTTGATGTTTTCAGGCATTCTACATATTTTAATAAACTAGTATTTCAGACATGTATCCCGGGAGATGTTTGTAACATTTTTCAGGATATCGCATATCCTGCTCAGGCTTCCTAGGTATATACCAAGGATATCTTTTTATTGTGAGGGTTGGTTGATAATATGATCAATCTCTAACTTTAACACAAAGCGGATGTAAAAACACATGAATCATTCTATTTCTCAACAATCTAGCAGAATTTAGACGAATAAGAAGTCATATCTCAGCTATCACTATTTTTAATAAAAAGACCTTTTACTTCTTGCTGCATATCTTGAAAAGTAACTTTTCCAATTTTACATCCTGGCATATTTTTATTTCATAAAAAGTTATCTCCCGTTTTACCATGGCATGCGGGACAAGATTAACGAAATGTATCTTGTCAGAAATAAATGAATTTCTAAAAGATTGTTTTGTTAGAATGCTTAACACCTATGGATAAGTATAATATACAAGAATTTGGGACTTGAAATAAGAAATAAATGCATCAATTCCAGGTGTTAATAATTTTGGTTAACTTTTCGGTCTTGCGCCGACCTATACCCTACCCGTGACACCAAAATAATTTTACAAAATTTTAAAAAAACTTGTCGAGTTATTAAAGTCGTTGACGATCCTAAATAAATATTTATGGACAATTACCATTTCTAAATCTCGTATAGACCTTATAAAGTAATATCTAAATCGATTTCCATAAAATTATGTCATAAATTTTTAGAAAATATATGAAAGCATTGATCTAGATTCTTTGATCTAGAGGCATCGCTTCATTGGCCGATAGGCATAAAACCTGAATGCGAACAGAAAGAAAAATATCTGGTGAGAATGGAAAAATTTATGAGGCGTGAATATGATCTCATTTATATGAAAATTGTTTCAGGAATTACTTTTCTTGAAAATTTAAAAATTTAGAAAACAATTTCTTTCATGAAGCGGAACGATTGGATTTAAAATGTTCATTTTCCTATTTCTCCACCTTTCTAATGAAAAGGCGCAAATCGATCATTTTTTTTTAACACTTGAAAACTATATTTCATAATAATTATCACAATTGATAATTGTTTAAATAATAATTGTTTTAATATCTTTTTCCGGAAATTTTTGCAGATATAAATTTGGATGACTGTAGTGGGTACACTTGAGAAAAAATGCCCCTTATTTTCAGTGGATGTACTTATTATCGATTGGTGATATAAGGATACAGAAATAACGCAAAAAATATGCAATCAATTTTAATGATACCCAAAGTGGAGATTCTAGACGAATGTGAAGTAAATGCAAAATAAATTCATCGTTTGAATACGAAAGCAGTGGCTAATGGTTTTGCAAATCGGAAAGTTGAATCGGCAATTCGCGCTGATGGTGGCAATGTCCCTAGGGGTATAGTACTACCTATACGTATGTGTATTTGAAGGAGAATAAGCGTTTGTGCAGTGCATTCGGCTGAATGAAGAACGAGGGGGAGGCCGCCGCAGCGGGCAATTCAAAACCATGGTTCATTCTGCCTGCGTACGACTGTACTCAGTACTGCACTGCACCATCGTATCGCATCGCGTCAGAACCATCGAGTACTACACGTATTGCTTTGTAGCCACTTGATGAATGGGGCGCGATCAGTTTCTTGTACGAGAACGAATCGAGTGGAACCAACCCCATATTCGACCAGCCTCACAGAACGTATTGCCCGCGCTGAACGTTCCCCGATGGCAATTATCAGGTTCCTCATTACACCTAGTAAGTTCGCGAGATTACAACACATCCATTAACAAACAGCTCGCTTCTCGACCTCCCATGTAGAAAATCTAACAAGAGGCGAAATTCTTCTCTTTCAGACAGTACAATATTATCAATGTTCAACAAGTCTCCGGGTCCCTATACATTTAGCAGACTTCAGCTACGCCCTTTTTGCATTCTCATAATTTATGACTGAGAAAGTATTAGAATTGTTCGAAATTTAACAGCTAAGTTTTTCCAATTAAAAAAAAGCGCTGGTGCACTGGGATTTATATATTCAGCACTTCTGACCAGAGATCCCAAAGCTGGAGCGTTCGGTTATGTTTCCAAAATCGAAAAAATTATTCATAAAGTACAAACGGCTCTAGCCAGTCGTGCTTCTCTCGAAAGTCTTTTCAGAGCCGCAGGCCTCGTAATGACACCTTAGTAGAAGATGCAACTTGGGGGATGAATCTTTTGAGAAAGAGCCTTTCTTAAAATTTAATAAAAGGTATTGTTAAGAGGAATTTTTCGTAATATTGTTTCAAATTAATATATTATTACTCACTTGTCAAAACATCGCGTCATATTTTCACTGATATCTATCTGTTAATTTTTTTTTAAATTTGAGGGGGGTAAAATTTAAAAGTAACTTTAAAAGGAACTTTAAAAGGAACTTAAGTTACTCTCTCCAATATCTGGAACTGTATCTAGATACTTTGTTAAAAAAGGAATTACTTTTTAATTTAAAAAAATCATTTGTTAATTTATATGAGAAAATTAAAAGTTCAACAACCTGCTATTTCAGTATAATGTCAAAATTCCATAAAGTTTAGAGAAAGTAAATCCCTTGATAGTGAAAATCGATAGTTAGGTGCAGAGCTATCGTATGTATAAGGATGTATTCAAAGGAATTCAAAGGTATTTGTCGAGGCAAATTCGCTTGGCGTTAAGCACGTGCTAATTCACCATGAAACGCGCCTCTTATTAGGCACTTGATGGCACCCAAAGGTGCTTACCTTGGTACACGAGCCTCGTGGGGTGTCCGATTAAGCGATGGCATGCAATAATAATGGCTAGGTGATACGGCAATAGTGCCTTTTGAGGGTTCTATTAAGACGAATATGCGGTTCGCCCTCGTATCCTCCCAAGCTTGGTGCTTGCTTGCTTGTTATTATCATCTGTAATCTTCAGTCAGTTTACCAACCTGGCGATTTGCAGTATGGATGGTAAATTGTACTCGAGTGCTGCTCAAGGATACTCTCTGTAAATCTATGTAATTTCTCGGCCCTTGGATGCAAGGCAACATAACCGCCTCTTCATTATATGGCTCAACTACAACCTACAAAGGAAGATTTATTTGGACAAATAAAGATTTATTCCAATGTGAATCGTAAGTACTCGCCGATTATTTATCGCAGGAGAAACGATTTGATACAGTGGTTAGCGAGGAAATCAACCCTTACATTGTATTTAAGTTGTTTTCGGTTATTTTTTATTTGTCCAAGATGAAGATTTAATATTTTGTTCAGACCTAGCTAAGCGATCTTAGCGAGATCCATATATATGAAAAATTCATTTTCAAGTGGACTGGCTACATATTTAAAATCTTATTGTCCTTTACTGATTTTTAATCCCGATTTAACCGTGTTTTTTATATTTTCTACTAGTTTTCTTTAAGCGCGAATTCAAATTTATTGAAGAAAGTTGTCTTCTGGATTTGCATTGTTGGAGGTTTAATGGGAGCAAACGCTATATATACTGATGCTGTTAAATTTTTGTTCTTTTACTTATTGGAATTGTGCATTCGTATAGTTTTCACTTCTACAATTTTAAATGAGGCAAGTTCTTTTTTCTTTCTTTGATGTTTTTACTTGACAATTAAAACACTTTTTTCTAATTATACAAATTAGAAACCCTGAAATTTCAACCAATTAAAAGTTGAGCTTGCTTAGGTTAAAAGATAAAAGTTTTGAATTTATTAGTTTAGAAAAATTTAGAAATTTTAATAGTGAATAATGTATAACCTCTAAAATAAATTTGATACTGAAACATATTTTTATGGTTTTCAAAATGAAGGTTTCTTGATTTCGAAGTTTTCAAAATTTATAACTGTAATTTTTCAGTTTTATATTTCAATTTAATTTATTTTACACGTGTGTACAGAAACCGAAATACCTAAAAACTACCTAAATTAATAACCTAAATCATTTAAGCTAAATAAATAAATACTTAAATATAATGCATAAAGATCAAATTGTTCAATTTTGTAGACAATCAATTTTAATTTGAACAATTGATTTCGTTCAATTTGAAAATTTTCAATTTTTGTGTTCAGCATTTACGATTGTTTAACTTTGAAGATTCGATTTTAGATAATTAATCTTTGATTACCTAATATGCCATTTTTTATTTTTGTAAGCTTGAACTTGGTTTTTGAAGATTGAAAATTTAATATTATTGCTTTCTCATAGAGGAAGCTTTGTGATGGTAACCTTTCAAAAATTTTTAACTTAATTTAATCAAACATTCCTCAATTTAAAAATGTCAATTACAATGTTGTAAGAAATTGTACGCGTGTTTGTGCGTGGATGGCATGTTTTTTTGTGAACACGATAACTGAAACTAGGAGGAGACGAGTGGTTTTTATCAAAGAGTAAAGAAGTCATCGTCATTTATATTATATTTAAAATCGATTTTTATTGTAAACATTTTTCATTCTCATAATTTAAAGTTGATGCGAGAATAGATAAGATGTGTTGGTTCGACACGAATCGATTGACCTATAATTTTAATACATTTTATTACAGAGTAAGGAAGTTATGGTCATTCGTATTATAATACAAATCGAATTTTATAGCAAAAATGTTCTCTTTCTCATAATTTGAAGTCAAAAGTTGAAGTGTAAAATTGACTAAACTATAATATTGATACATTTAAATGATTAGATTTATTTATCACATTTAAATGAAGTATAAGAAATTTATGGTAATGCTTAATATTTGAATAAACCGCTTTTTGTGGTGAATCTTTTTTCACTGCCTCAATGTGAAATTGTTGCAAGAACGGAAAAGATTCCTTGATTCGAGGTAAATCGACTGACCTATAATATTAATACAGTTTATTGAAACGTAAGGAACTGATGCTCATTTATAGTATTTGAAACATCTCTTTTGAACTCACAATTTTTTTGAATGGGCCTAAATCAAAGTCGATGCATGAATAGAAAAGACTTCTTGATCATAAATTTTCAAATAAAAAAATTCTGACGATTTTTGTGAAAAAAAAGCATAAAGTTGGGAAAGGGAAAGAGTGCGGTAAAACTCCCGCCTTACCTTTTCCCGCTAAAAAAGTTACCATTTCAAATATAAAATTTGTTTGGTCTGATTTGTCTTTATATTTTAATAATTGTTTGTATTATCTTGTAATTTTGTATTTTTTTAAGTTTCTAGTTTTGAATCGAACAAAATAAAAACTTTAGTTTGAATACTGTGGAAAAAATCACTAATGTTTCCCCTATGAAGCAAAATGCTCGTCAAATGAGCACCATATAATTATAAATACAAATAAAGTGGTAACACTCGAAGTCAAATTAACAGCAATTTTAATTTTAAATAAAAATTCTATATAAATTTGTATAATTTTGAAACTGGGATTGGGAAATATTTTCAAAAACTTCCCAATTGTTGATAATGTAATACTTTGGTAAAAGTTAAATTATTGAAGCTCTAAATTTCAGGTTGTTGAATATTAACGAAAAAAATTAATTTTTGTAAAATTAATTTTCTTCTTTTATAAATTAAAAAAAAGTTTGTATATTTAAAACCAAAATATTGTGAAAACTTTATTTACTCACAATACTTTTCCCTCGACTTTCGCACTTTGCGCCCTAACAATGTTTTGAAAATCTGTGATTATTACAAGCAAAAGGTTTCACCATGAAGAAAAGAGATTTCCACTTAAGTTATTTGGAAATGCAAGCCGGGTATACGTGATCCACTGTACAAATATCCTACGTTTAAAATTTAATATTTTTTATACATTTTTTTCCAGCTCGTTTAGGGCTAACTTTATGGAAAATTTCGTAATACTAGTCAGTGCCTTGAAATTGCTCATTATGTAAGGTTTTTTATGTGATTAAATATATTCTAGATTTAAAATTCTTCAAATTAAATCAATTAAAATTGTAGCATTTGAAATTGTGTAATTTAAAGAATAAATTGAAGGGTAGATTGCGTCGCAATTGATTGGAGGATTAGTTCATAAGCAGCTGTCTTCGCTCCCAAACTGATAATAATTATTTCAGTGTGTTGAAATAGTTCCTACATACGATGCATATTAACATGCATTATTTAAACAAAGAATTAACTGCCTTGTCGTGGATGCGAACATTAGCTTAGATGCAGATTTATGGACCACAATTAGTCTAAGTTAATATAAGGCTTCGCTCAATAATAAGTAAGACGCAAAATAATTTTGTTGAGCTCTTTTAGTTGCTCCTGTCAAAATTTAGTTGCGACTATCAGAAAAGTAGTTGAAGTTTCAAAATAATTCATTTGGCTCAAAGACAAAAGTTTGTTAAGCCTTTTTTGTTGAGTGTACCGAAGAATTTTGTCGAGCGTACCAAATAAGCAGCCACGCATGCGCTTTCTTTCGACTCATGACAAGCAGCTGACCACTTTTTCATTATGGTGGATTCGAGCGAAAATCCCTTTTTCATTTTGATCTTTAATGTTATTTGTAGTTCTATCTAAGAAAATCAAGTTGAAAAAAGATTTTTTTTCCAAAAAATGTTAGGATGACTGACGCTATAAACCAACAGATTTTACATTAATCGAGTCTAGGGTGTCTTTTAGATCTATTTCAGGTAAAACAATTTGTTCTGTTTATCATTGGTTGTATTTAACCCCTCACATCCTAAAAACGTACTTGAAAGGAATTAAGGAAGTATTTAGGAAAAATCTCTTAATTAATCACTCTTTCACCTAATCTCCCAGTATTCCGAAAATTAATTGCGAATAATTAAACGAATTTTCTGAAAATCAAACACATTTTATTTAATCAATACATTTTACTCTTCTAGCTTTTTCCTCATACGGGGTCATTCACTGCATGATACTTTTTCCATTGGTCTTTACATGGAGAATGATACTTCGGTAAAACTCCTCCCCCTAAACGTATCACGTATTTTGTGAATGACCCCTACAAAAAATATTTTATATTTTATATAAAAAATACATTTTTCCCGTAACAAAATAATTTTTCCTTGAAAAAGGTTGTATTGCTCCAACAAAAATATTTTTTTTATTTCTAAAAAATCATTGTGCTAAGCTAACAAATATTTGGTTAATTGAATTAAATAAGTTTGTTCAATCTGCATAAAAGTTTTGTTCTGTGTACACAAATTTTTGATTATTTCAACCAAACACTTCAACAAAATAATTTTGTTGACTCAACAAAAAGATTTTGTTGCTTCTATAGCAACTAAACATTTTTCTCAATGTACCGTTCTTAAAATACTATTGTAATCCTGATGAGGCTCTCAAGACTTTTTGAAGGGTAACAGATCATAAGGAGGTAAGGGACATTTTTTCGAAAACTTTTTTTTGCATACAAAAATTCTTGTAAAATCCAATACACATACAAATCGCATTTTTTACTTCAATTTTTCACTTTTCACACTTTTTTATTTTTCTCATAAAAAGATTTCGATTTTTTTTTAATGGAAGAAATATACTATTTTATTTTCTCAAACACCATTTCCTCGGAAGTAAATACAATTTTTTTTATTAAACTTTTCTTTTCTGTATTCAGCATATCCATATAACGAGAGAATTTTTTAAAAATTGAAAAATAAATTTTTTATGGCGATAACCAAAATTTCAGATGCGATACAATTCTAACCACAAAACTAAAACCTAATTTTCTCAAAACCGAATTACCTATTTTGAATCAAACTTTTTCCCCTGTATTTCAACAACTCAACATCACCGGAACATATTTGTATTAACAACAAAATTAATAATTACTGGCCAGAAAATCAAAACCTCAGAACACCTTTTATTGTTAATAAACTAACAAACAATTTTTGATTCAAAACAGTCTTTTTAAGATTTTAAAAGTAACTTTTGTGAGTTAGTTTTAAAATGAATTACGTTGCGTAATCAAATTTCAAATGCATATTAAATTTTTTCTTATATCTCAAAGGTAATTTTGAAGAAGCTAATAACCCTCTCGTTAATTAAATCTCTAAATTCGAAACACTCAAAATATCTTAATCGTCCCTTCCTAATTTAATCAACTTTTTCTCTTGAAAAATGAAAATCTTTCTTCTGCTTCTTTCTTCGAATTGATATTAAGACGTGCGACTACAGCCATCATGACGAGCAAAACTGCCAAAGAAACAGATTCCTGAAAATTTTACATTATTAATACGATGCATTCCGTGCCGGCTCGACGTTCAACGAGCCGGAAAGGAGGAAGAAGCAACAAATAAGAGAGAGAGGAATATGAGAGAGACAAAGGAAGAACACAGTAAAGTCGAAAAGAAGGATAAAAAGAAAACACTCGCTCGACCGCCTCGCGTGGGTATATCATACAGAGTAGCTCACCCGTTGCGTGCAGACTTTGCAAAGAAAAGGACGCGCGTAATAGATACTAGGTATATGGGCTTTGAAACATCGCTGCAATTGGAATTAATTAGAGGCATTTTACAAACCGAAGGCATTTGCTTTGCTGACGATTTTAACCCTTCCTTGTTTTTTCTCCTTTTTATCTTTCTTCTCTCTCTCGTAAACGACAGCAACGTGAAAACGAGCATCTGAATTGTTTCGACCCTATGGGGCTTCATTCTCCAAGCTAAATTATTTCTTGTCACGTCTGAGTGACATCCTTCAACATTTCCTGCTGATAACATACACAGAAAGAGAAGCATCATTTTCTCCTTTTTTTACTCATAACGTGTCACAAGCTTAGCAGGATTTTAAATGCAGAAATTAGAGAATAACAGATAAATGACGCGGAAGTTCCTGGAAAAGGATTTGACTGATAAAAACATTTTTCATGGGTTCTTGTAATGGAGTTTCTTTCTAAAAAACTGATAAATTTATGAGCTAGAATTTTATCATTGGTTTTTCACATAGTATTATATAGCTAATGTTTTTATATTTTCGTAATAGTTTTTGTTCCAAGAAATTCTTTGTTAAAACAACAAATTGAAATTTGCTAAATTTGAACAACTGAAGGGTATCTCGGCATAACGATATAAGAACCGCTTTTTTCTATACATGTTTGTTGGCTTAAAAATGATCTTAAATTTCGCTGCACATTGTGGTGATACAATTTCATTTTTAAATTGTTTAAACAATGTTTATTTATTCATGATTAAACTACGTCACGAAGTGAGTTAATAAAAAATAGTAAAAGGCATAAAATTTAGTTTCTTTTGAGCTGAATCGAATGGCCCTATTAGTTTTGCCGCATCTCGTATTAAAAAAAATGGTAAAAACAGTTTTCAAACAAATTTTTCAAAAATCAAATTGAGAAACTTGTAACACACATTTTATGATAGTTAGAGTTTAATCAGACCAATTTTTTAAAAAATGGAACGGCTTTTACGTAGGTATGACAGACAACGCTTTTTAACGATATTTTTCTCGAAAAGTATGAACTCTGGCATATTCTCTACTCTTTTGCAGAAAAAATGAAACTAATTTTAATCTGATATATAATATATAATTAAATCCAATAAATAAATGCGAATAATTAATAAAAGAATTCCAAATTTTAAAGGAATTAATTTAAATAACTTTTTAATTAAACACAATAAAAAATTAAAATTTTTAATCAACAATCTTAGCTAGATGCCTTATTTAAAAATTACTTTAAAAAATTGGATGTAAAAATGAGAATTTTTTAGGAAACTTGAAAGAAGACTATTTTATCGTATTTAAGATTATAAATAAAGTTGATCCATAAAGACGTTTAGTCAGATCATATTAACCATAAATCACGGTCATTATGTAACCATAATGTTTAGTTATTGTAAAAAGTGTAGTACCTTTAAGATTTACGGCGCATCTCAGCAAATGTGTAGTTAATTACAACCATAAACATCTAGTTAGGACACAATAATCTAGGGGTTTAACCATTAATCTCTGTGGTTCCCATCAATTGCTACTGACTCATGAAGCCCCTTAATCGTCTCTCACAATGAAATTTTTCAAAAACTAGTAACACACTTAAATAATTCTTAATTTTTATTTTTGAAGCTTATTTATAGGGTCCATTGAATCAAAACGTGACTTTCAAACTATTTAAATAATTTTATTGTCAATCCGAAAGTTGTTCACTAAAAAATCAGATAAATTCTCGATTATTTCCTCATTTTTCGGTCCAATGATCACTTTAATATTATTTGATAGTTATTTTTTTTGAATAAATACTTCATATAATAAAACAATTCCATATACAATCGTACATGTATAGAAAAAATCTAAAGCGCCCAATAGTCAGTTATAAAAACAAATATTCTTCAAATTTAAAAAGCATTTCAATTTACAAACTTGCCTTTAAATTTAATAATCTAAAACTAAAAACCATAAAGTTCAAATTATAAAAGCTTTAAATCTATAAAATAAATATTATGTGAGTGCATAGTAAACTACAGTTCCAGAAATTATTCCATACTGAATTTTGTTCTCAATAAGCAATTATTCCTTTGAGAAAAACTTTTACATTAATTTCAACTTTATTTTCTCGACGAGTATTTGTTTCTATTGTTTTTTTCCGGTTTCTTGCTTAGTATACAAAAAAGTGAAGACGTCAAGGTAAAAATCTTTTCAACAGAGATTATCGTTTCTAAGTGGTTGCGTGTCTCTAATAATTTCATAATATTTTCAGGATTTATGGGCGATAATATTACACAGCTTTGCCTAAAAATGGTGTGTTCCTTTATTTTGAAGCATAATGGACTTTTGAATAGGTTCTGGTATTTTGAACGTAATTGCTCCTAAAGACTCGGATAGGGTCGAACGCAGTTTGGAACGCATTTTTGACTTGCACTGACTGAGTGGAGGAGTACCAGCAAAACTGATAATTCCGGTCCCACTCTGTCAACCACGCGAGGGTGGAGACGAAAGGGGGCAAGCGTTTATGTTTAAAAATATATGTTACATGAAGAAATTCATAATGAAATATTCATGTTCATTATTTCTAATTGTAATGGAAATTTTTTTCGAAGAAACATACGAAATTATGATTCTATTTAAAAGTCATTTTTTATTGTAAGAATGCTTGAGTTGAATATAAATAATTATTTTTGAAATAAAATTCATCCTCTATGATATATTTCTCCAAGGTTTTACAAAAAATGTCTTAATATCAATGTGTTTAATTTAAAAAGATAAAAAATTAATTTTTTTTAGCTTTGGCCTAATAATCAGTATTTTACATAGGAGCCTTTAGCAGATAATACGGCTTCAATGCGACGACGAGTACGGCTCAAACAGTTGTTAACTTTTCTCTTTATCTTTCGGCAATGTTTCCAAATGTGATTAAATATCTGAATTAGTTCTTACTTGGTCGTAGGTTTGTGCTTACTGACTTTTGTATTTGCAAGTCTATCGAACTAGGAGTTTAAAAACGCCAGAACGCGCAAAGTACTTACATTAAATGACAAAAATAATGTGAAAATTGTAATTTACTAGCTTGGATCTAATAACATGACAAGGCACTATTACTGGTAGATGACACCCACTTCTTACATATGGTCATCCCATAATAATTTATAATTGTTTACACAATTTTAATTAATGCATGTAACATTTGCTTATTTTTGGACTAATACTAACTTCATGTTTTGAACATAACTAATTTATTCAATTTACAAATTATTACTCTAATACAAATAGCTGATGCCGATAATTGTTCATTAAGTTTGTTTCTAAAATAGAAAACTATCTATGAACTTTTATAAATTTAGCTCACAGACTTTTTTCGCTTACAGATTTTTAAACTTTTTAAACTTCTGCGAAAAACTTTTTATATGTTTTGAATGAATTTAAATATTTTTTATAAAACGAACTGTTAAAAAGTCAAACAAGATGCTCTATTTTTTACTAAATACATTTTTTATTGAATCTGATAGCACTATATACGTTAATTTCATGATCTTTTATTCAAAAAAATACCTCAAAATTGGACTAAAATTTTCTTGTGATTCAGATGATAATGTAGTTTTTCATTCGTGCATGTCTGGGCCTTTATGAAGCGCTTAATTACAGGAAGTAGAAGTCGGTGTGACTTTATGATCCACGCTTCTTGTAGCAAACTTTACAGCAGAAAATTAAATTCTTAGGACTGTATAGTGCCACTCAGATCCTTTATTATTTAGAACTATGTGCTAAAATATAAAATTTTTTAGCCACTCCCAGGTCTAGAGGAAACTGGGAAATAATTTTATAATTTAAAGATAGCCTTTTACAAGTTGCTGATGTTACAAAAAGGAAAATTTAATAATTGTATACAACTAAACACTTTTTCAATTTAAATGGTCCAAAGGCCGGTGGTTTTTTTAATATTACAGAAACTTGGCTTATCAATTTTAATTAAATGTACTTTTTTATGTAATAAAAGATACAAATTTTAGAATGTCAGAAGCTTTGAATTTGAATTTATCTGAATCTGGTATATCTAGTATTCAATTTTTAATTGTTGAATTTTAATTGCTTCAAATTAAAATTTGTTCAAATTTATAAGTTTTTAATTCAAAATTTCGTTTATTATATCTTTTAAACTTTGAACGCTTTTAATTAGAAATGACATACTTTTAACACCGTTCTAATGAATTTGTCCGATTATCGAAATTTTAATATGAAATTTTACAATTTTGAGTTTAATATATATATTTTTTTTAAATTTAAAACGCTTTAATACGGAATTTTCTTCTGATATTTGAGTGGCAACCCTGCGACCTCGGCGCACATTGCGTCTTGGCTTTAACCACGTCCGTGGTAAATTAACAATCTTGTGACGTCCGCGAATATTTTTAACTGCCTCATCATTTCTGATTTTTAGCCGTACCCAACTACAATGTATGTACCTTAGTGTACTGTCTTCGTGCGAAAGGTCGAACTTCCTGCTGAGATTGGCTGCCGCCGATCGTCAGTTCTGGTCTTGTAGTACATACATTCTGGTACATTGTGGTACAGCAAAGCACGGCAAAGCTCGTCCCTTAGACAATAATTTCCTCGTTTTAATGGCTGCACTGGCAACTCGAGGGCACGTGTATACGTGAACGTTCAGGAATCCGTTTTGCTGCCCAAGGTAGTAGAAAGAGGTAGGAAAGGACCTTCGCCTCCGGGGATTTCGCGGGGGCTCTGAAGGAGCGTGAATTAGTAGGATAACGTGGGGTCCACCAATTTTGATGTATCGCCTAATAACAGGGCTAGCAAGTGCAAGTCAAGGGGACGAAACGAAGACCCTCCGGAATGGAGAAAGAGGTAATACGTACACTAACCACTGAAAGTTTGGGTACATTGGTATTTTTCAAAATTTTCTTAACTTCATCATACCTCTAGTCAACATTATTACATTTTCAGCCTTATATTAAGAATTTTTCGTAAGCTACTTTTCTGCTGGTTACCTAGTATAACCACTCAACTATAATTAAATATGGTGAAAACACGACTAAAGTACCAATTACGGAATGACACGAATTCGACGAATATTCTTGTATAATTTCTAGGATTACAAGTTTCCAAGGGTTTGGTAATTTATTATGAGAAATGTGGCGACGATAAGAAACTTTTGAAAATACCAATATACCTTAACTTTCCATGGTTAGTGTATCCCTCTCTATTATGGTATATGGTTCACCATAGAATCAACCTACACCTACAGCCTCGGGGGTTCTATTCAATTTGAGTCCTCGATGCTCTCCTATGCCTCGAGAACCCACTCGGGAACTAAATATTATTTTAATCTACCAAAGTAGATAATATAACGTGCTAAGGATCGGCAAAGACGCTGATATATTGAAATTAAAACGCACACCGTTGAAAGATTTGCACTTTCCAGGAATTTAATCATTTTTTGTTTCATTGATGGTATCTTCGAAAATGCAGTATGTAATATTTCTCTTTAAAATTATAAATACGTATTTTCTAATTTCTTAGAGTTGTGTATGTATTTATCCATTGGGATTTATGAGATGTTTCCTTTTTCATGATTTTTATTACAAATTTTAAGAGGATACGTCATTAGTACCTACATTAATATTTAAGTCCTACGCTTTAAAGCAGTTTCATCCCTTGGTTTTGCTTTCAAATAAATTATTAATTTTTCGTTTCATTAATGGTGTCTTTATTAATATAGACCTATGTTCTTTCTTTTAGACTCATAAATATTTATTTTTTAATTTATTAGACGAACGTCCTATTCGGAATTTTCTCGACGTCCTCCCTTTTTTGCTTTTATTTATAAGTTTATTAGGAATAACGTCTCTTCCACAATTCCCATATTATATTCTCTCTAAATATAAATCAGTGAAAAATGCACTCATTGAATAGTAGTTAGACATTTCACTAATTAATCAGTCATTTCGGACTTATTCACTAATCATTTGTTTAACATCAGAGTAGCAAAAAGAATACCTTCATTAAATACATTTTTTAATTTTCGGGCTGTAAGTTGGCTGAACTAACTAAAGGAAAAATATACTCTAACTCGTATACGAAATACGTATTTAACGGGTGTGTTCATAACAGCCAATCTTGAAAGTAGAGTAATATGTGAGGTTATTTGTCATTAAAAAGCATAGTCACTTTTCACATTTTTTAATATTTGATCATATTTATGGATTTTAAGTTTTTACTATAATTATTTGATTGAATCTTCTAAAATATGATTTTATTATGAGTTTTAAATTAAGATGGTGCAGTTAGACAATCCAAATTGGTCAATTTCGATCGATTAAAATAAACACGGCTAGCTTAAACCAGTTTTCACTGATATGGGCCTTGCCTGTTCATTATGTCTGGAAATCTTATTCCAGGGATGACCTCCGACTATTTGAAGCCTAAAATTAAAAAAATCGTTAGGGTCCTTTTCGAAAAATTTATTTGTTGACATTTTATCGGCCATTTATTTTGTATGTTTATTAGAGAAAAAAACATGTGATATTTTTTTGACCTAAAACCTGTAATTTGGTGACCGAAAAAAACTTAAAAATGTTCAATATCGAGTAACCTTTGGAACGCTTCAAAAAGTACAACTTTATTTCATCATTAAAAAACAAAGTAGGCAACATTCTTGTAACGGCTACAAAAATAACAATATCCTAGCTCTAATATTTTAAAAGATATGGCGCGTAAAAGTGATTTTTTAGTGATTTTTTTTTCTTGAAAATTTCAGTTTTTGTGAAATACCTTCTTCTCTATGGATACTACTCTACTACTCTACTCTAGCTCTAATATTACCGCAATTAGAGGCGTTCAAATTTGACACATTTTTATTGCACTGTATTCGATATTAAGCCTATTGTAAATAAATTGATTCCTCTGCGAACTTTTTGAAGCGTTCCAAAGGTTACTCAATATTGAACATTTGGAAGTTTTTTTCGGTCACCAAATTACAGATTTTAGGTCAAAAAATATCACATATGGCTTTTTCTCTTAAGAAATATACAAGATAAATGGACTATAAAATGTCAAAAAATGAGTCGGAGGTCATCCCTGAAATAAAATTTCCAGACATATTGAATAGGCAAGGCCTATCAGTGAAAACTGGTTTAAGCTAGGCGAACATTTATAAATTAAGATATTTTCAATGTCTAAAAGTTATCTACTTTAAAAAAAATTTATTAGTAGCTTGTGATTTTATAGTCATATAGTTTTAAATTGGTTAATTCTGATTACTTCAAATACAAAGTCGTTCGTTTATTTATTTTTTAAGTTTTACTTTTGAATGAATCGGATTTTTAAAATCGAACTGTCTACCTTTACGAAAACTTAGTCAGTAATAATAGTCAGTGCCCTTAAAAATTATTCGCTTTGAAGCCCTTTATTTTTATATGGTTCTATTTCGAACGATTGTATTTAAAACGATTTAACTTATGATTGGTTAAACTTCAAGAAGCTCAGTTTCGAAACTTTTAAATCTAGAATTTTTTTTTAATTTAACTTTTTTCTTTTGATGCAATTTTCCTTTTTATTCGTTAGGATGGTACTATTCATAAAATTTTGTTTGAAAAAGTTATGTCAATTATGTTATTCGTCGTACCAATATATTTCAACTTTCCATTTAGTTTCCTATTGTTATGCAAATCATTATTTTCTAAAAACCGTGACGAATGAAACTGCGCTGGAAAGGTCGTTTGACAACTACATTGTCTCGTCATGATCCCAAAAAGTGTCACTTAGGAAGTTAGAAGTTCCGCTCGATTACTTTATACAACCTCGTCCTGCACGGGTTCAATTTCACGCTAATCGTCCGTTAATTTTCCTTCAATTGTCGGAGGATGTGCATCCATCCAAGGAAGTTGTCGACTCCACGAAAGTTGAAAATAACAACAACGACAGAATCCTCCCTAGAATCGATCGTTCCATCCCGGGACTTCAAAGCTCGAACTTTTCTCAAATCCTTTTTCTATTTTTCTTCTTTCCTTTTCCACCTATTCTTCTTTCGACTAGCAAAGTCTTTCGTCTGTAAAATTTAAACGAACCTTACTTTACTTTTCATCTAATTACTGTCAATCGACGGATGGAGTAGGCTCCTAATGCATTCTACTTTAAATTTTCCTCGTTTTGTATTCGAAGAATAATAAGTACCCTAAAACTTTTTAAAGTTATCTCGTGTAGAAAACGAGCAAGCCAAACAAAGAATACGGAAGAAGGTGGTTAGGAGGAAAAAGAGACGCTTCTGTTCAAAATTTATAAAGGAAGCGTTCCTTCACTCAATTATACAAGTGAGCTCAGAGAAAGACTAACAGAATTATTAAAGTGATTCCAGAAACGTTTCTGCAAGTTATAATTGGGTTAAAGTTCTTTTTCGATTTTGATAATATGAAGTTGGAGTTGAGAGAATTTGCGATGAGTCGTTTATGCTACTTCTGGGCTGCTTTTTATTGATTTAGTGGTGGACGGGAATGAGGAATAAGTGTTTCAGTCTCTATCTGTTAGCATAATTTTATTTTTAATTCTTGTATGGATTTCTCATTTTAAGATTACTCTTTCAATGTCATTTAAATTAAAAGCCCTTTTAAGGTAGTTTGAATTTAACATCTTTCTCGTTGCTGAATGTATGTTAACAGAATATAATGCAAAGGGAATTAATTCCTGTTACATTTTTCAAGTGTCAATGTATTCTTCCTGTGTAAATAATAACATATACATACATTTCGAATAATGGGAACTGTAAAGAAATTTTGTCCTAAGTTGCAATATTTAGTCTGAAGATTTTTGAAACTTTGTTACATTTTAAATGTGATAAATTCCTCCAAATTTTAAAGCTTTACAATTTTTGTATTATTAATTTTGCTGATTTATGTTGAATTACAAGGCATTCAAACTTGTTTTCTTTGAGAAACTTCGAATTAAAATATATTCTGTTACAAAAAAGGTCGGCCATTAGACCGGGTTACCAGGAAAACAGGAAAATAAGTGGGGATTTTTTTTAGACCAAAAAAAAACCGGGATATAACAGTGAGATAATTTGTTGACCGGGAATTTTTGGAAGGAAAATCTATCCATCTACTTGATATAGCTCGAGTGTTTATAATTGAAATAATTATTGATTTTACAATACAATTCTGGCAAAATCAATGAATCTATAGATTTTATCGTTTCGATTTGATCTGTTTCAATTCGAAAACCTTTGTTGTTTATTTCATAATTAAACGCTTTAATTCAATTTCAAATTCTATTCAAATATTGTCTTAGTCTCAGATATTCTATTTTTAAGACATTCAATAAAAATTGTTTAGTTAACGAAAAATTATTTTAAATGTTTAGCAAATATTTGACTGTTCATTAAAAATAAGCACTTACGAATAAAATATTATTCGAAACTAAGAAATTTTAAACTGAATTGTTTGAAATAGAAAGCCTTGATTCGTCAAAACTTGAAAGCGCTAAATTGAATCATTAAACATTACAATTTGAACAATTAAACAATTAATAATTTAAATTGTTTCTGAATTAGAAGAGAAAATTTTTTGTTTTTACAATTTTATTGAATTAAAGGTGGGATATTTTTATATTTTAAATATTTTTTATTGCTTTTGGGACGAAGAAACTTTATTTTTCAATTTTTATTGAATTAAAAGTAGGATATTTTATATTCTCTTCATTTTTATTGAATTGAAAAGAAGAAAAATTTGGTTTTCAATACATACTTCATTATTTGAAAAAATGATCACTTTATTTTTCACATGGTTATTGAGTTGGAAAAAGGGATATTTTGATCAAATATACATATATATTGTTTAATTCGAACACGACAGTTTTTTTTTTTAACGTTTTTATTGCCTGCACGGGATACAAATTTGCACATTCTGATGAAAAGGGAGAACTTTTAATTTTTAATTTTGTACGGAATTGGAAGAGAGACATGTTTTATTTTAAACACTTTATTAATGTGAGTTAAAAGGGAGAATTAGATGCAAATTAGAGAGTCAAAACTGATAGCGTGGATTTATATTTTTTGTACCAAAATTCTTAATTTTAAAAGTTTAAATTTCCGAAAAGATTCACTTTGAGTCCCTAAATTTGCAGTTCAGTTTTGATTACTTCAAGTGAAAAAATTTTCATCTTTAAAATTTTTCATTTTTAAAATTCAATGACCGTGAAAACGTTTTGCTTCTGATATTTTGTCCATTACTTTCTTCGACGTGAAACTCACCATCTCGAAGATCAAGAAAATACAGGAAGAGTGGATCCGTCGTGAAGGTAATGCTGCAGGATAAACGCGATCCTTTCCGGCAAAGCAAGATTCAGAAACGTATATCCTAAACGAGTTCTGTATGCATATATATACTTGCGGGGGATCATCCTATTATTTATGAATATACCTCGTTCGATGTAAAGTACTCTGGTACATTTTACAGCCTTTTACGGCCCTTGAGCACCTTTGAAATCTCCCTCGTGGCAAAAAACCTCGATGTTATCACATCATCAACAGAGTTTTCATCATGTCTGATACTCATTCGTGTGACGTCGTAAACAGCAACGCGATGCTACTTGAGAAATTCGCGCGATTCGACGCGCCCTTCATGCACGCCTCCCCAAGAAACTCGTGTTGAAACACCTGTGTATAAGAAATGTCTTAAGAGAATATGAGAATCACAGTGAAAATAAACTTTTTGAGGACAATTTAGGTTCTTGTTTTTATACTAAATTTTATTTTTATTCGAGAAATTGACGTTCTTACAGCTTTCTGATCATCAAGCATTTACATTCAAGATAGTATACTGCTTCTCAAAATTGAATTATGATACAAAACTTTTTGTAATACGCTTTTTTTGAATTTAAATAATATTATTTAAACTATAATCATTATAAATTAGAGACAAAAATATATTTTCTTAAGCGAAGCGTCTATGCTCGTACCCAAAGAGTCTGCCTATTTGTTACTATATATACATGAGTATAACCAAAGCACAATTATAATATAGTAGCGGTCACCCGCGCTACCGTGATTTTGAAGAACACCGTTAACTGTATTTCGAAGAAGTCCCTTGAGCCGCCTACCGTTAACTGCGTCCTGGTGACTTATCAAAGTCGCAGTTAACGTTGTTCTCCCAAATCACGCCAGCACGGGCTATCGTAGATTCTATAGTCATGGCAGGTTAGAGCACGACTGAGTATGAAGTTTGGTAATAATTCATGCCCGCATTTGCATTTGATGCGGCGTTATGCATGCAAACACATATTCACATACTCTTACGACTTGTATCCGGGAGCTCAAAGAACATGGGTGCAAAATTTGGTGCCGAATGGTCAAATACTGTGAATTTGCGTAAGCATCATCCGTGTTAGCTCACTTAATTTTATATAGTAGATAATACTGTATTTTTGATGAATGCAAGTTTGGATATTTTTTCTTTTTTTGTTGTCGTAATATTCTAATATACATAAAGAACCCTGTAACTGTTTAAATTATTTTTTATAAAAGTAAAAAAGATGCTATTAAATTTAATCAGTTAGAAAATACTTTATGTGAGACCAAAAAAAAGAAATCTGAAAATGTTCATAAAGTCTTTTGACTAACTAATTCGGTTAAGAGCATTTCAAATATGCGTAAAAATGTGGGGTAAATACAAAAAACCGAGTGCGTAGTGCGAGTTTAACGCTTTATCGAGTCCGAAGCGCGAGAACCAACTCTCTTAAACTGAACCAGTATTTTGCATTCTCACTGGTAAAACACTGATTTTCCAACTTTGACTGGGTGAACCAGTAACTGACTTAATTGAGAGAGCTCTATTGAATGTACCAGATACGCCAAATGATAGATTCAGTCAGTGATATAGCGCTCAACGCGGGCTGATTCAATCACTGATTCAATCAGTACAGGAATTCCACTGGGCGAACCCGTGAATTCTCACTGATCGTCAGTGATACACTTCTGGCTATTTCAACCAGTGATATTCCACTAAAAATCAGTGAGATTTAAATGGTTCATTTCGAAAGAGAACAGTCCCGCGCCCTAGGCGCGCTAAAACTTGCGCGCGATGAGATTGTGTCCGCGCAGCGGTCATATTATTTATGTTTATTCCCCAGTAAAAATTGTGCATATGAGTAATTCGCTACAATTTTTGAACTAATAGGAAATTCTTGAGAAATTCTTCATTTTAAAATTGTAATAAAATATATTAACCGATTAAGAAAAAATGTCTCTTTTGTTCAGAAGCTAACCCACTTTTTTTTTCGTTTAGCTCAAACGATTTAATTAATTTTAGGATTTTGACTCCACCTTGCTACAAAACTTAGTATTTTCTGTGTAAGTTTCAAGTGTACTATTTATAAATTTAAATGAGTCTAAAGTTTGGGAATTTGAATTGATGCAGACTTAAAGTACATGTATTATACAATCTTTCTATTGGAACTTTACTAGTAGTAACATCCGTTTAAAGTAAGACATCAGGGACAGCAATGTTTAGGTGACGATATATAAAAATTATTTCTGGACGTTACCGATTGAAAAAATTATTGAAAATTAAAGGCGAATCGAATCGTTATTACCTTCTGTGGCTGGAGATTAAACCCTTTTCTTGAGAATTTGGGTTTATATGATTTAGAATGACGCTTGACTAGTATAGTCTACGAAAACCTTCCTTAAGGGTGTTTGCTCTTAGGCTTGATTTTTAATTTTTATTTTAAGGTTTGGGACATGTGATTGACAGGATAGACATTTGTAGAAAAAATTGGGACTTGAAGATGGTATTTTTTGGGAAATCAGCCTTCTATGGCAAAAATTAGTCAATGTAGGTGCTGCTCACCTACAATAAAGGGTTTCGTACTCTATTAAGCAAGACGTTAAAATATTCCCCTTCTATTACTTTCCACCCTTACTTAATCCTTCTCTACTTCCCCTCTTTCCCCCTCTCATCCCCCTTTTCAATTCCCTCACTTGTTCCCTCCGCTCACGTTCCCTGACTTCCCGTCAGGGGAAAACAGACGGACAGACGGGCACCCGACCGAACATATAAGGGTTTCTGCCCGGAGCTATGAAATTCTAAACACTGTATTTACAGTAATTATAATCCCACAAAAGGTAAACAAATAATACCAGACTATTTAAAACTAGAAAAGAAATATATTCTTATATGTTTAGTCTAAAGTGGTTTTTTCTGAATTATAAGACTTGAAACCATTTTCGAGGTCTCCATGAATCAGAAAAGGTTTAAATTCTTGAATGAACGAATTCCTGGGAGATATCAGAGAAGGTGGAGCTTGACCGCAACTGCCTCAACTCCGTATACTTACCGCGCCAACGGGCAAAATCATAAGCGAACCAACAGTTGAGTCCCTAAAGATCACGTCTTTTTCGTTGGTACTCTTCCAGGAAGACGGATGATCGCAGCATTTAAGCATTCCAGCATCACTCAAAAAAGAGCTGTGAAATATTATTGCATCGTAGTTACGTCCAATTACACGCGCCAGCATCAGAGATCTCATATCCAAGATCCCTTCGTTGTTAGGACGTTTGAGATTGCCAGGGCAACTCGAACCTGAGCTGCTCAGAGTTCTCAGTTATTAGTCAAATCGGCCTTCTTGATAATTAGCGCGCCTCGTTGCTGAGGAAACGCCCCAGGATTACACGTCAATGCGATTTCATCTCGACTGTCAGCCGCAGAAAAAGTATCAAACGATTCTCTTTTCTCGAAATTTTCTTCTCTAGGCCGAGCGAGCAAAGTAACGATCCTCTTTTTGCAGATCTTCATCTTCCATTCATGGAAGTTGTACAATTGTGTACTTTATACTCTGACAACGAGTTACTTAGTCCTTTTTCTAAGGGCAATAATAGGGTTATTGTTTTTAGGTCAGAAAGCAGGCTCACTTCTCTGATTGGCTAGCAGCCAATAAATCTCTTCTTATTCTTTGCAGCTTGTTTCTCCTTAATTGGTCAATCTTAGGGGCGTATTCGAGACTAAAAACAATTTCAAAGATGAAGAAATATAGTTTTATTGAATGGAGAATTTAATTTGCTTAACGCAACATCTTTCTTCTAACTGAAGTAATTGGGAAGATTTTCTATTTTTTGAAAAAAGGAAATACCTAAAAAATAGAATCCTTTTAGATAGGTTTAGATGATATTTTGCATACGAATTTATTGGCACTTTTTACATTTTTTTAAAAATTATTTAAATAGTTTACATCATTATAATTATTATATTCATTGAAAGATAAATAAAAAAGTACTAAATCACCAGAAAAGCTATCTAAATTCTGAATAACATGTGCCCACGATGAAGTAATTTTGAGAATTTTTTCACAAGCTACTGCAAATATACTACGAATTGTAATTTTTTCTATTTTAAACGACATCTGAAATATAAGCAGTTTTCTGCTCTTGATCGCATTTTAAAAGCAAATTCCCAGAAAATCGCACCAATCCATCAGCATAATTACACCATTTTTTTGCTTTGTCCACAACATTGAAGTTGTAACAAAAATATTGGAAAAATTCTAATTTATCTCATTTGCATGAAAATGATAAGAATCGAATGAATACATACTTTAAAGAATTCTTAAAATATTGTTTTTTTCGATGAAAAAGATATTGACATTTTTTCAATTTTTTTCCAAGCTTAGTTAACTTCAACTTCTACCATCGTAACAAAATATTGAACAATTATGCTTATAATTTACTGTGATTTTATAGAAAATATTTAAAAATGTTAATCATTTTAAATTTTATTTAAAATTAAAAAAATAACAATTAGAATTTTCACTATTTTCGGTACTGTATGCATTTTAATCAACATACGTGGATTTAAATTGGACACTGTATATTTATCTCATGATTTCCACATACATCTTTATACAATATTCTTTTCTAAATATTACTACTTTTCAATTTATAAGTTATAACTTATAATATCCGCTTTAGTTTCAACAAGCCACATATATTTGTCTCGTTTGAAAAAACTACTGTGAAAAGCATTTCTAAGACAGTTTTCTGGGAACTTTTTTATGTTCGAACGTGTATAATATTTTGCATGAATACATGTCTCATTTTACTAAAAGTCGTGGCTGTCATGCGTAATGCATTCCATTATTGTAACTGTCTTGCTCGTAAGTAATATCTCCTGCCATTGAATCCAACTTATAGCTGTTAGATGTCTTAAGTCTACCGTCTAGTTTAAACTCATTTGATCTATAACTTGATTGAGCAAATCGAAAAAAGGCCCATTGAATATTGCAACACATCTTAAGAGTGAAAGCTAACCGCATATATTAAAAAAATATTTGATATATTTGAATATTCAAAGATGAATAACTAAAAAATATTGTAAGGAGTTATTTCCAAATAATATTACTTTTTTAAAAACGTGACGAATATAATTTTAAAGAACCTTTCAAGGAATAGATTATGAATTTTTAAATTAAAGTCGAACCAAAATTACGATTTCTTCCTAAAGCAGAAGAAAAAACAATTTTGTTAAATATTAAGTCATTTTGAACCTAAATGTATACCTAGAACATGCTTTTAAGAGACGTTTTCTGTAAAGTCAATATTTGCTTCTGTTGAAGGTGCATTATCCTGCTATATAATTACAGGACTCTAAGCTCTAACTTTATTTTGTATTTAACCACACAATATTTAAATAAATTGTTATCTTGTTTGTTTCAGGTAAGTTTCCGTTCTGAGTGGACTTAGTTTTTAACTTTTGTTGAAGCCAAATTAATCAAGTGGGAAATATACAGATACTCTTGAAGGTAAGGAGACATAAATAAGAATTTTCTTTTTGAATCCCATAAATCTGAAAATGAGAGTTAGTGATAATAATGTCATGAGACCTAGAATAGTCTATTAAAAAAATATGGAACGCCTTTAGGGGGTAAGGGGTGTCAGCTAGAGCGGTATGTTAATGTTAAA
>JAAAKG020150021.1:0-31635 GCA_010014905.2 Druon quercuslanigerum
ATTCTGCAAAAAAATGGAGCCTATTCATTGTGACATACGAAAACTGTGTATTTGTTTATAAAAATTGTTTAAATAATGCTGCCAAGCAGAAAATATTTTTAAATAATCATAATTAGGCATACATTTCTCTCATATTCTATATAAAAACGGTGAATTTCTATGAACTCATAATTGCGAATCGCAACAAATGGCTTTTGTTCATTAATTTGTTTAAAACATTATAAAAGATTTTTTCTCTTACTCTAGCCTGCTGAAAACTATTACTAGATAGTAATTACATTGACTGAGGCTCTTCTTTAGTCAATTCGCAGATCTTACAAAAAAAGATACATCTGAAAAGTTGGGGTAAAAATATCGTGTATTTTGTTGTTAAATAACAAATTTTTTTTTTAGCCCAATCGAAATTTTCCAAAAAACTTCCTTGTATTCTCACAAAAGTTTAGGTGACCGTTAATTTTAATTTTCTGAAAATTCGTTCGACTCCCGAAGCGTTTGAAACTTTCAATATCTAATTTATGCCATGAGAAGAATAAAAATCGTTGTAAATTGTTAGTGACAATTAATTAAAATTCTATAAATACCGTTAGTTTCGTTATATGATAATGCATATTTTCTGAAATTTGTATTGAAAAATTCCTATTAATGTAGAACTTATGACGAGTCAAACACAAAATTCATATTTTGCGATTGCAGAAGAAAGTAACATTTTCTTGATTATTTCGAAAACTAATAAAGTTATCACATTTATTTATAGGACTAAAAATATGCGCAATAAAATTTCCTAATGGGCTTTGTCATTGAAAAATGAAAATTCGACCTGAACAAAAATATGACCCAGAGGCCAGCTAAAGCGATGGCGTTTCGAGCGTATCCCCTTTTGATCGCCAGCGGTTCAATTATGCTGTATATGCTCAATATAATTATTACTTTTACTCTAACGAACGTTTATATAATACATTCTCTTAGAAAAACATTTATGCTTCCCGGAAAATAAAAGTAAATGTACGTTGATAAACTGAAGAGAAAATCATGGGTTCTAAAGGATATAAACGGTTCTAAGAAATAATAAAAGATTTTACGATATTTATGAGAACGAAAAAATGCAATATTTCGACACCTCGATTTTATTCAAGATTTTAAAAAGTTTAGGCTACCAACGGAAAATAGGGTACTATAGGCACCAAACCTTAAAATTAGGGAACTTTAGGGATCACAGCTGAATATAAGGTGCAATAGAGGATATAGGCACAGACAATTCCCTATATTATAGGGAACGTGCGTTTTGCCAAACCCAATTATGTACCTTATTCTTTATATTACTAACATAAGAGACAACTTTTTTGAATTTTCAGAGGCGAGAGATTTGCTTTTGGCCACCACTATTTGAGACCTCACGAGACTTACCACGAACCGACACGGAAATTCTTTGAAAACGAAGTCGTTTGTGCTCCTTTGTACGAGGCAGTTCCATGTGATTTAATAGCAGCCAGGTGTTGGGTGCTAGATCCGCATACGTTTTGCAAAGGTAAGAAATAAAATGATAAAATGAATTGAATTATATTGCATTCGTAAATAGAGAATTTTTAACTAAATTTGATAAATTTTTTGTTTAAAGGACGACCTGTTGGTTCATCACCAGAACACATTTACGTCTGCGAATATCGAGTAGATAGAGCTGCGAGGTTATTCTCGAAAGTTGCGAGGTCAAGACACCATGTTTGTACAAAACCCTATGCCTTTGAGATGTTTCCTGAACGCATCAAACATTATAGAACTTATCTGGTTAGTTTACAATATTCCTTATGGAAAAACCTAATTCAAGATGGGCATATTTTCAAAAATTATTTTTCTTATTTATTTATTCTTACGCAGCCTCACAGTCTCGATGGCGTTTCTGGTGTAAAGTCATTCAAGGAGAAGAAGAAGACCGTTAGTCAAGAAATTGAACACGGTGGCCAAAAGATGGAAGCGAAAGATGTTAATCGAAATAGTAAAGACCAACAACCTCAGACGACTAAACCTTCTATTGGAAGAGCTAGACGACGATCGACTGAAACTGTCGCGGTGCCAACAGTGATAGTATCATATGATAACGTAAGTATTTTAATTAATTTAAAGAATTTTATTTGATACCGAACTGTTTTTTAATATTGATGGATGACATTTTTGCATTATAAAACAATGGTTCTTCACTTTGTAAGTATTAAAAGTAAAAGGGTCTCGAGATGGGTATTGATATTTTTAGTTTATGCTTTTCAGAGAACTTAGTACACACTTAATTTCGTTCGTTACTAGGAAATGATATTTAATTTTAAGAAAAAATGTACAAAATGTCTGCTTTGTGTTTTAATGATCGGGCTTTGATTGAAACAACTGCTATTAAATAAAAAGTAACTGAGTGGAAAAAGACCGAGAGGCCTCCGAATAAATCAATTGTTCCTCAGACTTAAAAAAGAGCAATTTTTGCTTTATTTATTTTGCTCGGAAAGACGCCTTAACGAAAATTGTTATAACTCGAGTTCTAATCAACATTTTTTAGATCTAAAAAAAACCGACGCATTCTCCGTGAGATGAGGAATACATTTTAGGTGCCATAATAATAATAAGTTTTTAAACAAACTAACTATGGCCGTTAAAACAAGTAAATTGTTAATAACTAATTACCTATTAACTTTTGTACAATCCACCCTCGAAATTCGTGATCAGGAGGTCAAAATACATAAAAAACTCTTGGGTGGAGCCTGTTACCCCATCGGCCTTGGACCCCCCCTCTGGCTCCTAGACTAAAAATAATTTTACTTTGAATGTTCTCAATATTTAGCACAATGTTTAAAATTCTGCAATTTTGAACGGTGAAATTTACAGTAATTTCTATATACAGAAATCACATTTTTTAGTAAAAAAAAGTCTGTCCAGTAGTTTTGCATGTCACTTGATACTGCATGATGTGATACTTTTTAATAATATATTAGTAGTTTTTAAAATGTTTATAATTTCAATTTTTAAAAGTATAGTTTTGAATGCGAAAATCTAAAACGATTAATTCTTTGGGGCCTCAAAACGAACGTTTTTTATTAAATTATTTTTTAGATTAATTTTGGGAAATTTCGAATTTTAAATTTAACAATATTGTAGTTTCCAATTTACATATTTAAAATGTCAAGACAAGTCCGCTATTAAATATTTCAAAATTTGATATTAGAAGAGTTTGTTTTCAATTTAATAGTTTTAGATTACATATAAAGCAATTTCCAATTGAAAAGATTAAAATTGTTCAGCTTCAAAAACTGAAATCAAATCGATCATTTTAAATTTCAAATATTTGATTGGTATATGTCAAGAATGAAGAATAATTCTAAAAGAAGGTTTGAAGTTGAAAAATAAAAAATTCAGTTTAAAATGAAAAAAGAGGACAATTGAACTATCTGAAATTGATCAACCAGTAAAAACAATTTCGAAAAATTTAAATAGTTACAATTTCACAATTCTGCATTTTGAAAAAAGTTATAAAGTATAATTAGCAATTTAAAAACTATTAATTTTTAATCCATTAAATTTCTTTTGTAGTTTTAAATGAAGGTCACACTCGTTTAAGCTTCAACTTTCCAGAGTAGAAATTTTTAATTTTTAATGTTGTCCATTTAAAATTACTATTTATTTTGAAAGTTTTTTTAGAATCCAAAAGTTTCTAATTTTTAATTTTTTAATTTTGAACACTTTTAATTATTAATAATACTATTTCAATTCCTTTGAATTTTAAGTGATCGAAATTCCAAAATTCGAAACTTCAACAATTCAATTTTTCACGTTTCGAAATTTTCCTTCCATGTTTCACAAATGTTTAAAACATAATATTTAAAAATTGGTTTAATAATGGATTCTTAAATTGTAGATATTTTTCAAGTTAGGAAATAGAAGTCCAGAAACGTGAAGGCGGGCATTCTTTATTTTGTTGTTTACATCGTAACACCCTTATGGGACCGTTAGAAAAATACGTAACGGCTGTAGGAAAAGTGTTAGTATAGTTGCAGAGGGGATCCAAATTGTCAAAAAAAATGTTGCCTATTATTTGAACGGCCTGTTTATTGTTTGTAAGTTATAAAATTAAGTACAATTTTTTTAATATAACATGAAGTAAATAATGTAAATCAAATCTATTGATTTTAACGGGCCAGTAAGACAGGAACTCACTTTTTTTAATTGCTTAAAAAAGAAGTGTGTCCAGACGTCTGCTTTCATGTTTTTACAATTTTCTAAAGTTCAAGCGAAAAAATATTTATTATATGTTATAAATTAAAGCTTGGAAACTGAAATATTAGCTTAAAGTAAATATGAAAAAAAGCATTTACATTGATAGTGCTAACACTAGGGAAAAGATATTGTACCCATAGAATTATTTCGAATTATGAGACAGATATTAATTTTTCCCGGGGATTCAAATTGAAGTGTCTGATTTCATTTCTAAATTTACAAAACATTAAGATAAATTTACCTGAGTTAATTTTTACAAAAAAATATTGTTTTAAATTTCTTTCTAGAACCAAATGAACAAGCGGGCTCGAGTCCAGAGTCAGAAAATGAGCGGGAAAAGTCTCCAGAGCCTCCAAAACCCGCAGAGACGACCACGAGGCCATCTCGACGGGGAAGGAATCAAGATCAGTCCCAGGAACAGCAAAGTACACCTGTGGCACGGACTCCATCCAGAGGGGCGACCAGAGCTTCTGCAAGAGCCGTAACTCCTGATAAAAAGCCTCCGGTCAAATCACCAGTTGCAGAAAAAGCAAACGAGTTACCGACTGTAGTCGAAAGTATGGAAGAAGAGACTACCGCTCAAAAGATTTTCCCTGAAGAGCAAAAGGAGGCTCCGCCACCCACAAAGAAGACCCAAAAAAAGCAGGAAGAGCCTCCAAGCGATGTGCCAGAATCCGCTGTTGAAGTCAAAGACACAGTAAAATCTCAAGAAAGTCCTGTGAAGCAGGAGACTCACGTAAGTCCCGCTAAACCTGCACAAGAACCTCTAGCGAGTCCAGTAAAACCTGTGCAAGCAGCTCAACAAAGTCCAGTAAAACCTGCGCAAGCGAGCCCTGTAAAACCTACACAAGCTGCTCAACAAAGTCCTGCAAAACCCGCACCTGTGAGTCAACAGAGTCCTGCCAAACCCACACCTGCAAGTCAACAGAGTCCTGCTAAACCCGCACCTGCAAGTCAGCAGAGTCCGACTAAACCTGTGCCTGCAAGTCAGCAGAGTCCGGCTAAACCTGCGCCTGCGAGTCAACAGACCCCTGCCAAACCTGCCCCTGTAAGTCAACAAAGTCCTGCAAAACCTGCACCTGCAAGTCAGAGTCCTGCAAAACCTGCTCCTGCAAATCAACAAAGTCCGGCGAAACCTGCCGCTACAACCCTACAAAGTCCTGCTAAACCTGCTCCTACAATTCAACAAAGTCCTGCTAAACCTGCTCCTGCAATACAACAAAGCCCTGCTAAACTTGCTCCTGCAATTCAACAAAGTCCTGCGAAACCTGCTCCTGCAGTTCAACAAAGTCCTGCGAAACCTGCTCCTGCAATTCAACAAAGTCCTGCTAAACCTGCTCCTGCAATACAACAAAGTCCCGCGAAACCTTCTCCTGCAAGTCAGAAAAGTCCTGCTACACCTAACCAAGGAACTCAACAGAGTCCTATTAAACCCACTCAGGAAGTTCATATGAGTCCCGCCAAAACACCCCTTGCAAGTCCTGCTAAACCTGTACAAGAACCTCGCGCAAGTCCTGTAAAGTCTCAAGCGAGTCCTCTAAAGTCTTCTGAAGAAATTAATCAAAGTCCCACAAAGCCTCCTCAAGATGACGATAAAGACGAGGAAGATTTGGGATGTTACGCACATCTTATTACAAGTGAAGAAGACATGAAGGAGGATGCTGCGAAGCCTCTTGGCGAAGAAGAAATGGATAGTTCGGATAAATATGACCACGAAGTGGACTTCAAAGAGGATGATAAACATCAGGTAGAATATTTGTGCTTTTATTATTTTTTATTTTACAGGGATTACAATATATTCCCTTTCCCCCCTACTCTCTTTAAATATAAGATATTTGAGGATACAGTACATTCTTGAATGACGTCGAAACCTCTCTGAAATTATTTAGTTTACGTATTACTTACAATTAAATTTTTTAACTAAAATTGTAAATGTTTATTTAATTTTGATCATTAAAATTACATTTTTTACTACAGCTGTAGCGCAAATCCTCAATTTTTTTATTTTCCTGGGTCAAGGTAATCGATCTCAATGAAACTTTGTAAAATTAATAGCATATGTGCAGGCTAATGTAAATCCCAAATTCCAGATCAAAATATTTATTGCAATTTGCTATAAATTTTTAAATGAGGGCACTTTTTTCGAGTTAGAATATGCAAATACCTTAAAATTTAACTATATGCTTCAAACAAATTGTTGGTGGATTCTGGATCACGAGATATCTTCATTGCATGATATATCTATAATTTTAAAAAATGTGATGCAAAAATTCAACTTGACTTAACTCGCATTATTTCTAAAACTGTAATGAAGTGACCACTTGTAGTTCCTGGTATTTCTAACGTTTAGCCCATAGGAATATATCGAGAACGGTTAATTTTATTGTAGTCAGGTTTTTGTTTTAATTCAGTAAAATGTACTGAATGAAAATGAGTTATGAGCATTACTGTGATATTTTTTTAATTCAAGTAATTAATAAAATAATTAGTTACAACTTTCCAGCGGTAAACTGTAAAATTGATCCATATTTTCAAAAATATCGAGCGCAACGGGACAATTTTTACACAATTCTGTCACCGGTTGTTACGCCTTACATTTTTCCAAATAATGGTCGATCTTAAGTGTTTTTATGAAATTTTATTTTTGTATTTCAGATCGGATTCGCTGTAGAGTATTTTAGTCTTCGACCTGATTGAATTCGATTGGCTACTCGAAATTTATACTCAATTATTTAATGTATAACTTTGTCAATTTAAAAACTGTACTAAATTAATCACAGCCATTTATAATGCGCGGCTTCATCCGACTATTATCAGAAGTACTCGCATTTGCCTGGACATTAAGCTTGTTCTAAGGAGAACTACCTCGCGGGTTCAGCAGGGTTTTCGACAGTCGAGTTTGACGGCAGACTTACGACCCTAGCCGTCGAATGCGCACGGTCATCCTGGGCGTCAATACTCCCGCTGGACATTAGTTAAAACATACACGGAGAGAAATTTTAAAAGACTATTCACGAAAGCGCGTGATTTTAGAAATACTTCGAGACCTATGATTTAAAAGCAAGGGTTCTTAGATCTTAGTTCTCGTGCCAAATCGTGATAAGATCAAAAGGCATTGCCGTGAATTAATTTCCCGAAATTTCTCTTTGTTCAGCTAATACACAACCTGGTCGTTCGTTGCAGATGGTCACGGTGAAATTTTGTTGATTATTTCCTATATTTGTGATCTCCTATTGCGCTGTGATCCCTGATTTTCATATTTTATACGCACTGATTATTTGATTTATTTATTAATACTGTACTCTTGAAATTTTAAGGATGAAGATTTACAGGCACAGGGAGATGGTATAAAGGACGTGGAAATGATAGAAGCCAAACCAGATCGGAAACGCAAACGATCGCTGAGTCCTGAAGAGGAAGTGATCAAGCCTTCATCAAGACCAGAGGACGAACCGGAATTGGACGAAGCTGCAGTAGCTTTATCTTGGTGTAAGTATCATAAATATAATTTGCATAGCTGTCCCTCAGTTCCCCTACTTGCGTTTAAAACTTTTCTCCCATTTTCAGAAAAAAAACGAGCAACAAATAATAAGAAAATTAATTAATCGTATATCAATCTTTCTCTCTTTTTTTCAGACGACTCAGACTTAAACCTGGTGATAAAAAAAGAAGGCTTCTTTTCTGCAACACCCATGCACAGTGACGGTTTTGGTTACGTTTGGGCCGGAGCTAGAGCAACTTACGGTTTCAAAACCGGCAAAGTTTTCTACGAAGTAAAAATCTCAGAGAACTGCCCTATCACCTTACAGGACGAAGAGAACCCTCATGTACTTAGAGCCGGTTGGTCTGCAATTGGAACGTCTATGCAACTCGGAGAAGAACCTTTCAGTTACGGCTTCGACGGGACTGGAAAGAAATCCACGAACAATGAATTCTCCGACTATGGTCAAACTTTTAGTAAAGACGACATTGTAGGTTGTTATCTTGACCTGAGTTCAGATAATGTAGAAATATCATACACACTCAATGGAAATAATTTAGGACCAGCATTCACGGTTTCCAAGGAAGAACTTGGAGATCGATCTTTGTTCCCACATATATTGACCAAGAATTCCACTTTCGTTTGTAATTTTGGACAAGAAGAACCGTGGAGCTCTTCAACTTTGGAAGGTTACACTTTCGTGGCAAAGGTTGATGCTAATGAACGTGTTCTCGGGCCACAGAGGCCAGTGAAGAGAGATGACTGCGAAATATTGATGCTCTGTGGTCTTCCTGGCGCTGGAAAGACCACCTGGGCCATTAAATATGCAGCAGAACATCCCGAAAAAATGTACAACATTCTAGGCACAAATACTTTGATTGAGAAGATGAAGGTAATGGGTCTTCCACGTAAAACGAACCACCAAGGAAAATGGGAAGTTGTCATTGACAAATGCTCTCGGGCTATGACCAAATTGCTTGATATGGCAGCTAGAAGGAGACGCAATTACATTCTTGATCAGGTTAGTTATTTCCCGATTTATTAATATTTTTTACAATTAAAAAAAAAATTTTATTTACTAAAAGTAATTGTTTATTTTTTTCAGAATAATGTGTATCCAACTGCACAGAAACGTAAAATGCGTCATTTCAATGGATTCCAAAAGAAAGCAATCGTCATCATAACTTCAGATGAAGAATTCCAAGTTCGCTCAAGCAAACCTGAATATCCAGAGACAAAGTGTCCTGAAAACTCGATTCAGGAAATGAAAGGTATGTTTTGACTATAATGAAATAGATTGATGTTATAAATGGAATTAGTGCAATGATGAACGAGAAATTTTTGATGTGATTTACAGCTAACTTCACTGCCCCTGTGGTTGGAGATTCTTTCACTGCGGTTGAGTACGTCGAACTTCCCGAAGAAGAAGCCAAAAGTTTGATCGAAAAGTACAACAAAGAAGCTAAAGAAGCTGGGTTTGGTCAACAGCAAGAGAAAAAGCGCTCTCGTTTCGAGAAGGCTGATCATCACCGAGATGGAAGGAACAGTCGAGATGGTCGAGATAGTCGAGACAGTCGAGATTCCCGGCGTTCTGGTTGTAAGTAGTTATTTTTCAGTTATAAATTTATATACGTGTTTAAAAAATTCAGTTAAATTATTCAAGTAGTGTTTTCATCTGTAGTAAACAAATTTTTGTAACAGTGTAGTAGGGTGGTCCTTATTTGTCCTTATCCTCTTGCTGAATTTTTCTCGAATTTCTTTGGACTCGCCCAAAGCACTCAAAGTTTCTTATGCAATTAACATGGAGAAAAGTGCCGTTAAATTTCAAATGCAGTTAATTTTTTAATATTGATTCTGAATTCTTTCTCTCTGTAAAATTATGATCTTTAGACTGTGTTAAAAAAAATATATGTATACGAAATTTTTTTCTTCAAAATTTACAAAATAGCGGACCTTTAAAATTGAACAAAAATGACAGTTAATAACAAAATCACGTCAAATTCTTACAAAAGGCAGATATATTTATTAGAAAGTATGGTTGGAAGTAGATCTCGAAAAATTTCAAAAAAGTAAAAATGGCGCCTCATTACTGTTTTCAAAATATACATAATTTGTACAAATTTAAACAAAATACGAAATACAGTTTCGAAAACAATTTAGGGATTTTCAAAACCACTTGCTTGAAAAGTTCGTAAAGCTGTAGTACACTGGCACTTTTTTTTCCTAATGAAATTTGAAAACTTCACTAATTAGTCAGAAATGTTGATTTTTACATTCTCATTCATGAGAGTGTAATGTAATCTTCCAAATATGAAATCGTTCTAATTTGTACAAAAATTTTTGAATTTTAGAAATAAATTCATAATTATTGGTTTCAGATTTAACCATTTTAAGCATTTGCGTAGTTATTTAAATTTTTCTCCAATTATTATAAATCTTGAAGTTGAAGTATTCTTTTCCTTTATAGTTTATTTAGTTTAAAGTCTTAACTTAAAACTTTTGAATTTAAATTTAAATTGAGTTATCAGCTTTAATTTTAATCGTCGAATTCACTTGAATCGTTGGACGAAACTTGCAGTCATGTGGTATGATAACAAACGAGACGGAAATTCTACAAATAATTTCTTTATCTAGATCAAGATAGAAATCGCAATCCTGCCTGGAGAGGTGGTGGTGGCAGCGGAAGTTCTGGTGGCGGATGGCGAGACAGGAATCAACGTGGTGGAGGTCACAGATACAGTGGTTCTCCCAGCACATGGCGGGGAAGAGGAGGTCCTAGTGGAACAACAGCACATCGTGGAGGATCTGACAGAAGAGGAAGTGATAGGCGATCTTCGAACGACCGAAACCGACCTTCACGTCCAGGAGGCTGGGGTCAAACTGGGTGCGTGTTCAGCAAAATTTCGAACTCTGTGAGAGCAAGAAAGCGACTCTTTTTTCTAATAACTTCTAATTCCGCTTTGGCTTTACAGTTACCAAGGTTCACAAGCAGCTGGCAGCTGGGGAGGCCAAGGAAGTTGGTCTGGAGCACAGTCTGCCTGGAATCAAGGTGGCTGGGGTGGCGGTCAGCAACAATGGGGAGGCAACTGGAAGGGCTATGGACAAGGTAGCTACGGTCAATCTGGATACAATCAGCAAAATTACGGCAATGGTAATTGGAACAGTTGGAATCCACAGTATTACAATCAGTCTCGGGGTCAAAATCACCAAAGTGAACAGACGACAACTACGGCTGGTGGTCAGGCTGTAAGCAAAAAATAAATCACCACAGTAAATGTGACAAGAGTGGAACAGAATGCATAGATGCCTCTAATATTTCTCGTAACAGTATTCACGCGCCAGCAGTCGATATTTATTTTAAAGAAAAGCCTCTATAGTTTTATCGGTTTCTGAGAACAGTCAATAATTCATGATGATATTTAAAAAAATTAAAATTACCTTTATTTTATTTTCATTCAAAAAATTAACCCACTTGTATTACATTGCTCATAATACTAAATATATTTATTTTGTGTAAAATATTTGTTTAGTGAATGTCTAAGAAAATGTTAACAGTTACTTTATTGTAATATTGTCCAAAAGCTTCTTATGGATAGAAGAAGCGAAACTTGTATAAAAGAAATTCGTTTTTTCTTTTTGTTTTTATAAATTATTGTAAATGCTCAGTGATTTTTACTCGATTGATTCCGTTTATTAGAAAGTCCGTTCCTACACTGCCGATCAGAATTTTTCGTTCGCCTCTTTTTTTGATAATTGATTAACTTGTAAAAGGTTGGGAACTCTCAAAATTCCATATAGAATTAGCCCAGGATGAGAACACCTGATCTATTTTTTAAGTAGATATGTGTAAATTAAAATGTCTTTAATTTTATGTAATATCCAAAAGAACATTTTAAAACGTTTTGTTGCTGTTCATAAAGCTATGATTCCACAGTGTCGAAATAGCTTATAAACATAAGTTTGAAAATTTTCCTATTACAGTGCAAGAACTTAATGTTATACCACAAAGTTGGAAAAATTGTAATATTCTTTGTGGTAAGAGGAATATTTTTGTAGAATATATAAAACATATTATTACGAAGCTTCTATAAAAGCACCTCAAAATATATAGTTATTTAATTTTTATTCTGATTTTTCTACAGATAAGATGTTTTAAAATTTTCCCAATTTTTTTGTTTTTTTTTTTGTTACACATTTAAGTACTTCCAACTATTTCGATCTATTTCGATACTGTGGAGACATAGCTTTAAAATAAGCCTGAGAACATACAAAAGGTTGATTATTTCGGATATTACCTGAAATTCACACTACCTAGTGGAAAAAAAATCAAATTGACTTCATACTGGTCTCATTTTATACGGAATTTTCAGAGTTCAACTCTTTAAAGAGACAAAGTTCAGCTCTGATATAATTGAAATTAAGAGAACCTAATTGAGTACCCAAAAATAGGTGGACGCAGATTTTTGACCGGTAATGTATTACGATAAAGAAATGTTACAATATTAGAGGTTTTTTTTTTGCATTTTCCTCGAAGAGAAGCTCTTTTCCATTGATGGATTTATTATTGCTACAGTCGTCACCAGGAGAAATTGATAATTTATATGTATGAAATAATTTTCAAGGAAAGCGAGTACAATTAAGATACTCGTTTTTTTCAGTAGAAGAATATTTTTAAGTGAAGCCGTTTTTTTTAATTTCTATTTTTTTAATTTGTTTGTGCAAACCATTGAACATTCTTTCGATATTGAATTTTGCATTTATTAAATATGTTTATGCATATATTATAAGAATTATGAAGAGTGCAGCAATGTCGAAATTAGAATTTAACATGCATTTTCTCTTGCCATCTTAAAAGCCGACAATCTCTTATTAACGATCACAGTAATAAGTCTGAATTTCTGTGCGAACGATCATAACAATGGGAGAAAATTGATTAATTTAATTTTCCGATTTGGGTTCATTCCACGAAATCGAGCCAAACAGGTCGCACAAATATATTTTCTGTGGAGCTCAGTTGATCTAATTTAATAATTTTGAGGTATATATAATATTTATAAAAATTCTTATGAAAGTACTTTTGTCTGTATGTAAGCGTCCGAAAGCAAAGCAGATTTAAAAGTGCGATGTGTGTTTACAGAAAGTACTAATTTCACTTTAATTTTTAATTACGTTTTAGAAGAAGGTTATAAGTCATAACGTCTAAGCCGGAAATAGTGAGAACTGTTTTCATATTTACAGCTTTAGTTAAAAAGCGGCATGTTTTTTGCACGGCTGCAGTTGGGCTGTGACCACATAAGTGTATTTTAAAAGGATAACTTTGTAATAAACTCATTAATAAATATAAATTTTTTAATTCTGTAGCGCTTGAAACCAAATTTTTCTGGTAATTCATGTAGAAAGAAAAAACATTTAAGTTTTTAGTTTATCTCTTAACTTCCATTTTACGGATCTAAATTAGTTTGCATAGTCTGATTTTGCTATTGTCCTGTCAGTGCTTTAAGTTTAAGTTCGAGTTTTTCTTCACCTTGAGATTCTTGAGGTAAGTTAGGTCAGTTTTTATCACGTAGTTCAGTCTGTAGTTCAGGTGTGGTGCAGCCGAAGTTAGAGAAGCATATAATGATAATTTAAGGACGTAAAATATTTAATAGATGAATTTAAGTAGATTGGAAAAAATTATCCTTAGTGAACTGCTAAAAAATGACCTAACAAATTCTCTAAATTTTGTGTGTCGAACTTTCAGTGTGTCGGGGCCATTTAACTATTACTTAATGTAAATTTTGGAATTTTAGGCCCCCTTCCTCGTGTATAATGCTGAGAAGCTCCCCCTCTATGTTACGTAACGTACAAATTAAAAAAAAAAAAGATTTGCTTGTGAAATATATATGGACTTTAGAAACTAACAGAATTTTGAACTCAAGCATGTGCAAAACGCATTAAAACAAATTTATTGCAGATAAAATGGGTCTGAAGGTCATGAGGGATGTGTTACGTAACATAAATTTTGAACATCCCCTTCTCTATATGGTCTCTATATCTCTATACCCCCTCCCCCCTTGTGCTTTGCGTAATACTTAGACCGTCCACACCAGGTGTCAGAAAGATATCAAAGATTTCAATAATGTCCGAAGTTTTGAATGATTTCAAAAAGGCTTTTTAATTCGAAAAATGTAAATATTGTGTTGAAATTTAAATCAATTTAATACAGTTTCTGGTAGCTAAAATAGAATTAATAAAATGACATTATTTAAACAAAATAAAAATTCAAACTGACCCTCATATATTTTTAATAATTTCCGAAAATGTTAACACAATATTAACATTTTTCGAAATAATTATAAAGCCGTAACGGGTTTGAAATATTCTATTCATACATAAATTTGATACCTGTGCAAGTAGAAGTGTGATCACGATTATAAAGTGGGAAACCTTTTGTCTCGATCTTGTAATTCTAAACTTAAATCCTTTTTTCATGTTAGAGTTTCCAGTTCTCGTACTAAATATCTGTTTCCATATTAATTTCCTCTCATAGTAAAAGACAAAAAAACATATAAGGTGCGCTTTTAATTTGAACATAATGTTTTGGGAAAAACGTAGAAATACAAATTTGAAACAATTTAAAGCTTGAAATATACAAAGCTTTAGAAATCATATTGTCTATTGCAATTTTGAATTTTTATGAGAAAATTGTGAGCAAAAGAAAATGTATTGTAAGTTTTTAAATTAAACTCAAAATGTTAATCTGATATCCAAAAGTATAATCTAGTAAGTGCCATTTGCCAAAGGAAACAAAACTGTAATCGTATTATCTGCAAATAAATTAAAGATGGTTTTCAAAAGTTGTTAATAAAATCGTCAGTTTTCAAAAATCATCTTCCACTAATTAAATTTCGTCAAATGTGATCAATATTCTAAAAACGAGTAGAAAAAATATAAAAAATGGCTTCAGTTAAAATAATAAAAATGAGAAGAACATCGTCACATTGAAGCCATTTGTCAAAAAGAGGCCTAACTAGGGTTTTGGTCAAAATTAAACTAAATACTATCTATTTAATCTTAAAATCTAATATTACAAAGCATTTCGATTGTCCAAGGGGGATCTAAGTATACATAATTTTAAAGTTTCCCCTTGACCAAAAAGCTGAAAATAAGAACACCCTTCTGTTAAGAAAAATATCAGCTATAAAGCCTGACCTGTATCTCATTGTGGAAAACGGACCAAAGTGTAAAAGCAAACAAAAAATGTTGGTAAATGCCACTCGGAAGGCGGGTTAAAATAACGAAAACAAATACATATATATAATATCTCTTGAATCTTGAAAAGGCAATCTTGACTTTCTGATTTTTTTCCAATTTTTATTATTCAACTTAAATTCCTGGCAAAAGCTAACAAATTAATGGCAAACAATTGAAAGACGATCATATGTATTTATTAATTCAAATTTGTGTAAATTTACTTTTTTAATTTTTTAAAATCGAGGTCTTACTATTTCGACCCCTTTTTGACGAATGACTTCTTATCAAAAGTGTAACTGAACTTCTTTTTTATCTGAACTTTCTGCTTAGAAAGAAACTGAAACCTGCCTATTCTTTACTATTTTTAAATATTGAAATTTTTATAGACCGAATTTATTTCAAATAAGATAGGGTCCTACACTTAAAATTGCAGAATCTCTCGGGGACGAAATATGTTGTTTTTTTGGAGGAAATTAGGCCATACGCATTTTTCCAATTTGCAAATAAAAAATTTTAAGTTACGTGTATGTGAATTCTGTGCTTTGCTTTTTTTAACATGAAGTTTCTTCTTTTAACCTCTATAAATTTTGGCCTAATTGAGATATTTATTATTTCATTTAAATATTTAGCCAATTTTTTCTGGAACTTGTAATTAATAATGAAGATATCTTGTAAGGTTCATGCCTTAGGGCATGTAAGGTTGAGAATTCTTTTTTCTTATAATCGGCCCCGAAAATGGTGTAGCCCGCATCAAGCAGATTGAAGAAGCCTTTATAGTATAAGTAGAAACTTTTCAAAAATATTTGGTAGAATAAAAAATGTGGGGGTTTCAAGAAAATCTTTTTTATTATTTTCTTTAAATTTTGAAATCATAAACAAAAATATTTTCTGGAAAACCCCACCTTTTCTATTCTTCGAAATATTTTTGAAAAGTTTCTACTAATACCAGAAAGGCATCTTTTTAGCACCATGTGGGCTTCACCATTCTTGAGGTCGGGAGAAGTTTTTTCTCCAAAACTGTAATTTTTGAATTTTTCTCGTAAGCTATACGAAGTCTCGCAAAAGAACAAGAGAAATTTTTTTATAACTGTTTTAGACGCGCAAAGTTTTATCTTAGCATTTTTTTTATCTGTCATTGTTTCCAAGAAAAACTAAAGAACTCAATTGTAAGAAAAATGGATTCTCATGGATAAAAAGTTATAGAGCAAGCACCAAACTTGCAAGATATCTTCATTATAAGTAAAAAAAATTTTAAATGGCTAAATATTTAAAGGCTTTTTTAGAAAAACCGCTGCCATTTTGATTATTTTGAACCTGTTTTAAATTTTCTGGCAAATTTTGAAGGAAAACGATGAACGGTATCATAATCAAAAAGAAAATAATAAATACTTCAGTTAAGCCAAAAGTAGCAAATCGGGAAAATGCGTATCGTCTAATTTTCTGAAAAAGTCACTGAATTTCGTCCTCAAAAGATTCTGCTGTTTAAGTTTAGGACCCTGCCTGATTTGAAATGAATTCAGTCAATAGGTTTTTAATTGAAGATTCCATATTCTTTCACGTGTGAATTGAATATTATTATAAAAATTAATAACCTAATTTGATTTGAATTTTTCAGGCAAGCCCAGTGGCGATCACAACAGCACCTACCACAAACGATATTGATGCGGCGTATAATTACTCCAATGCATGGCAAGGGTACTCGCAAACATACTTTTTTCCTACTAAAACCTCTCAAGACCAGCAACGAAAGTAGGAAGAATGATAATTCCAATGTAACATTTACATTATCAAAAGCACTGAATAATTCACGGTTAACGCTTCAGTGACGATGAGTGAAAGAAAAGCTATCGCGTACATACGACATTCATACTTATTGTACGTTTCGATAGTTTTAAAAAGCAAATGGTTCAGTGGAAAAACAATCTAGGTTAGGAAGATAAAATAATTGACGGTTTTTGAAGTAACCTTAATAGTATTACGTCAAATAATATTTAAAAAAATCCAAAATTGTGCAATCAACTTCCGATTGACTGTCTAGCACCTTTTAGCATGAATTTTGAACATTTGTTTTTATTGACAGACTTCAGACATGATTACAATCTGATTGTTTTTCTGTTCGCGGTAACGTCGATTCCATGTTAAGGAATTCCTTTTGCGCGGATCGCGGAACTTCATTTCGAGAATAATTATAGCCCATTAACGTGTACAGTAATACTATAATCTAAAAAATCTACTCTGTACAGCTTTGCATTGATAATGCACTCTATAATGTAAAGCAGAGTAGACCTCTATTGTAGAAGGAAATTATTTTATGATAAGATTTAAGATTTCGGTTTGTTTAAAATAGATCATTTAGCATAAGTGCTTTAAAGTAATGCTGTATTTAAAATAAACAAACTTTAGGTTTTCAGAAGTTGTTTGTGGTACAATTATACTAAGATACGCACGTTATATCGTAAGAACCTCCTCAGTGTCAGAATTATTTGACTCTTGGTCAACTGCTAAAAGATAAAATTTGCCGACTTCGTGAATCGTATGTAAATATGTAAATTTATAAGAACTTTTCTAGTCCGGCAACATGAAACCTTTTTCTTTTTCATTTTTTAACATTTTTAAAAATGTGCAACCAATTTCTTTACTAACGTAAGTAAAATCAATTCTCAGTGAAGAAATTGGTTTAGAATGATTTTTTTTCTACAAGTTTCTTCTTTTCTCAAGCTCATTTCTCATAACATCAGTTCATTTTCTCTTATTAAATATCTAGTGCGTAGTCAAGTTTTTTATGTAAAAATTGAAAGTACAGCCATCTCAGGAATGAAATTGAGGTGGAGAATTTATAAAGACAGTAATTTACATAACACGTTTATTGCGAACGAAAATGCATATGTAAAACAGCTGCTACAAATAAAAGTACATTTTAGATACATATATATGTTTATCAGGTCTAAAAAAGCATTTCCAATTTAAAAAAAATAGAAACGCTTGCATTATCATAACACATTATCATCAAAAACGTATTGACACTTTGTATTAAAATCAATTCAACTGGTATGCATTCGATTGGTGGCTCTATTTTCGATTTCGTTCGAAAATATCTTTTTGCTTCTATACAAGAAAAACTGCCGCTCTAGAATCAAGCAAAGGTGAGAACTAATCAGAAAATATGAAATATTCCTTAAATAGTTCGATCTCTTTTCTGGTCTCATTTTATATAAGGAACGATAAACCATGTGTCTTTTTTTAAGGAACATTGTTCATTTTATAGAACATTTTACCTTTAGTCATGCATGTATGTTTTAAATTCATCAAAGAATTTAAAATCGAATAAAATAAACGTTCAGTGTTTGTTCATTATATACGGTATCATCTCACAGAATCGGAGTTGGGTCTATTATTATTATTATTATTATTATTATTACTGTTATTATTATTATTATTAGAAGTATTGGAGTTCATCTCTAATTGCGACAGAAAATTGGCCACAGCTTCGCGTCGAGTGTTCGGATTAAACATGCTCAGCGTGGAGTCGTTACCAGCTGCAAGAAAAGTTCCCGAATTTCCTTCTCTGAGGTTCGGTCGATTTTCTTCGATATCGACGAGACTATTTACAATATTTGTCCTTTGATTCGTAGAATTATTTCTCACTGGACACAGCCGCAGATTCTGACTGTCATTTGAATTCGAGGCACGGATATTTCTTCTTATAATTGACTCCATAGATCTGCTCGAACTCAAATCTGAATTGGTACGCCTTAAACTATTCGGAGTGGAAGCACTTCTTTCCCCAGAGTGCCTTGAATTTGTGACGAATGGCGAATGTCTATTGTAGGGGGACGATCTTCTGGATATCAAATCCCTAGGATTAGAATTCGTTGGGGCAGAAATAGCTTCCGAAATTCTTCTCTGGTTATCTAAAGCCCTTTCTATGCTGTTAATTCTACTTTGCTGCATCCGAACTCGAAAGGATATTAATCGGTCTACTATTGCTTCCCGAAAACTGTTCTGTTGATTTCGGCTTCTCAGTTCAGGAACAGATCTGTTTAGGTCTGCGGAGTCGAAGGATGCGTTGTTGGAATTGGTGTTTGTGGCGAAAAATGAAGGGGATGTGGATAAGGAACGAGAAGTTGATTGTCTGATACGTGGTTCAGCGTTTCTGGTCATTTGGCTATGACTTCTGTTTCCTTGGCGAAGACGAATCTGGTCATCGGATGCCTGAAGAGTTCGATCCTGCATTTCCGAGAGCGAGGATTGGCTGCTAGAAACTAATTTGTTCGGTCGTTAAATGTCAAATTATTGGAATGTAATGTTTAGCATATTCAGGGTCTTTAGCGGCTTGCACAGTCTGATTGCTTCACGTATCGTATATGATAATAATGAAAGTGTTTCGATGGTTAGATAAGTTCATTGAATGAAGGCATTTTTGTCAATTATTTGAGAATATATTGCAAAAATAGTGAAAATGTACATGTTTTTTTCAAATTTAATAAAATCTCATATAAGGGGCTGACCGTAAAATACATTGCCAGGGGGGGGGGATATTAAGCATTAGATAACGTTTATTAGGTTTCCTGAAGAAAAATTTTAACAGTCAAAAAAACGACCTACATAGTGTTGCAGTATTGATCAAGATTAGTCGAAATCCAAAAATTTGGAATTTACTCCGTGCCATTTTTTTTATTCGACCTTGCATTTTCAGTCGAGATTGAACTTCTCTAAGTTGGCTACTAAGCATCTGCAATTGCTTTTCCAAACTGTGAGTAAATATTTGCATAGTTTTCATGTTATAAAAGATATTTTCAAGTTAGGTCGCAACATTTTTTTTGTCAAAGTTAATAATCAAATATCAATGTCTATATGATAAGAATAACATCGTATTTCTTCCGACCATTCTCTCCAAAAGTAATGTAGAACAACGTGAGATGAGAAATTTGTTAGAAAAATTTTTAAATTGTTTATAAGCAAATGAGATTTTTATTAACAAATTCATTTTTGTAAATTAAAAAGCATAGTTCTACAACAGACATTCATAAACATTTTGAGATCATAGTTGTTAATATCTGTTTAGCCGTTTACGAGACAAATTTTAGTAATGTTGAAAAATTCTAATTTTCTTGTTATTATCTGTTACGACATTTTTTTCAACGCCTAAGCGTAACAAAATATATTGTAACATGAAAGCTATCAAAAGATTAAGTAGGCCGCTTGCAAAAATGATTCCAAATTCTAAGTAGAAACTTAGAAATAATTCACCCTCGACTAAAAATTCAAGGTCGAATAAAAAAACCGTATCTTTTCTCATTTTCTTTCTTCTTTCCTTATAAAGAAAATCAAACTATTTTTAGTTACAAGTTAATATGCTTTTGGTAGAAAAGTCTACTATTATATTTTTGATTCTGAATTTCATCTCGTGGACTTAAAAATTTGATCGGAAATTCAACTCTTTGGTTGAAAATTTATATTTTTTAGTAAAAAATGCAATCATACATTTACACTTGAATTATTTTGTTGAAAACATTGTTTATTTTTTTGGGGAAACTGAATTTGCTTGATTAAAAAATCATCCTTCTGGTTGGAAATTAACTATTTTTTCAAAATTCATTATTTTTGGTTAAAAGTCAATTATATGATTTAAAGTTGAAATTTTGGTTGAAAATGCAAAAATTTACTTAAAAATTAATTTCTTTTTAGATTCACCTATTTGGTTGAAAATTCGTTTTTCTTGTGTTCGAAGTAAATGTTTTTATATTAAAATTTTACCATTCCATTGCTTTTTATTTAATTTTGATGGACTTAATTTCCACATGCTACTGTAAAATTTTAGAAATAAATAGGTTTTATAATTAAATGCTACTTTTAACAATTTATTGAAATTATAACAATGTTTCACGATTATGGGGACATTTACCTTAATAAACATTTTAAAAGTTTGCTACAGAAAAGTTCGAAAAATTCGAAGACACCTAATATTGAGGAAAAGTAAAAGCATACATATTTTTGTTTCAATTTAAAATATGTTAATCTTTTAGCAAACATTGCGACAATAATAATAATCTAAAGTATATTGAAAAATGTTTATTATATAAGATTCTATTTTAATGTCAAGAAAACGTTAAAATTTGCCCTGCTTATGCAAAACCTTTTTAAACCGATCACAAAATAATTTTACTTGTGCTCATTTTGTATATAATTTTGGTAACTTTCAACCTATTTAAAATAAAAAAATTTAACTTTCATTTAATTAACATTAAAAGAACTTCAGCAATCATTCGATTAACAGAGGTGGTGTCATCCTTGTGATCGACAATGTAGTTTCGATGCATATTGATCACTTCAGTATGTTATTGAGGATAAGTTTGGCACATGTAAATAAATAATTTTTTCTTCTAGATACAAATATGTGGTATCAATATTGTTAAAATTTTCATTTCTACGTTAGTATGGGACCAGTTACAGAAAACATCTTCAAATTGATCAGGACAGAACCACGGAATTTCCAAATTGACTGATTACTAGCCACCTTGTTAGTTTATCAAACCGAAAAGCATATTATTTTTCCCACCTGATATTTAAAAGTATGTATACTTACGAGTGCCATTTTGTGATGCGAGTCTCTGTCGAGTATTCATAATCGAGGAAATTTCTCTCGACAGAGCGTTTTGACTCTGAGATAATCTCCTTCTCATTAATTGTGATCTGTTAATTAAATCTCCAGTTGATCTTGTAGAATAAGCCGATGCATTAGTTGGATTAGTTTCGTGTCTTGATCGCGAATTATTTATAGAATTCGATATAAGGGATCTATTCGTGGAATTTAATAAACCTATAGGAGTACTAAGTAAGTTTTGAGGTTGTTGAACATTATTGGTCGCTAAATTAGAATTATTTGAACTATGCTCTAAGTTATTAGAGTCCCTTCTTTGATCTTGTTGAATACCACCCTATATAACATAAAATTATTTTTTTATTTATTGTTATTTCTGCAACAATATTTAAGTAATTACCTGATTATTTGATGATCTACTTCTACTGGAACTTCCTCTCCCCAGTAGCGAAGTTCCTTCTCCTCTATTCGAAGAATGCTGTCTTGGATTATCTCTAGGTATAAGATGTTTGTATTTATTTAATTCTGCTTGAGTCAGTTCTCGAGCATCTGAGTCTATCCTATAAACTGGAATTTGGCCATAAGGTCTAGGTCGTGGTAAAATAGGACTTGGCTGCTTGATCATTTGGTGCATTTTTTCCTGCAAGAGGAAACCACAAATAATTTCAGTAGATAATTAAATAACATTAGACCGAGTGGTTAATCACTCTTAAAATTTACTGTAAAAACATACGCGAAATCTTTGAAATTTTTATTAAAGATTTGAATTTTCATTCAATTCATTTCAATTAAAATCTTTCGATTGAATCATTGAAATTTGTTTTAATCTTTAAAATATTGGTTAAAGTGAAATTTTGTGAAATTGTTTTAAATATGTGCGAAAGCTTCTGAAATCTTTTGAAATCTATTTGAAATTGTTAAAATCTTTGTGATATCATTGAAATTTTTGTGAATTTATCTGTGACATTCTTGAAAGAAATTTTGAAAATCTTTAAAATATTTAAAAAATTAAATCATTGACATTTTTGTAATTCGTTTAAATCTTAAAAATATTTGTTAAATTAAATGAAATTTTGTGAAACTGTTTTAAATATTTGCGAAACCTTCTAAAATCTTTTAAAATCCCATTTGAAATTATTGAATTTTTTTATATCACTGAAATATTTTTGAAATTAAAGAAATTTTCTGAAATCCTTTAAATATTGGCAAACTTTTTGAAATACTTTGTGATCTATTTGGAATCAGCATAATCTTTAGAAATATTTGAGAATCACTGAAAACTTTTGAAATCACTGTGGAATCTGAAATATTCGCAAAATCTTTGTGAAATCATTGAAATATTTTTGAAATCTTCACGAAATCATTGAAATCTTTTGTTTATGTATGAAATCTCTCGACATCCTTGAAATCATTAAAATATTTTGAAATAATGCAAATTTAAAAAATTTATTTAAATCTGAAATATTGGTGAAATTAAAATTTTTTTCATTTATTTTAAATATTTGCAAAACCTTATGAAACCGTTGAGAAATATTTTCAAATTTATTTAAAATTATTGAAAATTTTTAAATCACCCTAATATTTTGAAATATTTGCGGAATCATTAAAATCTTTTAAACTCGATGTGACATCTCTGAAAAATTTGCGAAATCTTTGTGAAATCTTTTTCATTATATTTGACATCATCAAAATCTTTTGAAATCAATGTGGCATCTCTGAAATAATTGCAAAATAATTTTGAAATCTTTTGAATCTATTTGAAATTATTGAAATCTTTAAAATTATCGTAATCTTTCAAAATTTTTTCAAAAAATTTTTAACTCAATGCATCACCTTTCAAATCGTTGTGAAGTCATTGAAATAATCATAATCTTTTGAAATCTTTGTGGAATCATTGAAATATTTTGAAATATTTTTAATTTTTTTAATATTTTGGAGATCTACTTAAATCTTGAAATATTTTTAAATCTGGTGTACACTCAGGAGTCCAGTGGTCAACCCCTAGATTCAGCCGGTTAATTTTGACTTTAATTTCTATTTGGTGATTGATAGTATACCTGAAGTGTAATATGTCTCGAAAAGTCCGATAACGAGTTTTCACATTCGCTTTCCTTCGTCTCTTCTTTCTTATCTTCAGTTTCTTCCTGGGATTCAGTCATTTCAGGGACAACCTGATCTTCCTCACCAACTACTATAGGAGTTTTAAATGTCGCAATTATTGTGTCAAGAGAATTCAAGACTTGAATTGCTGTTAAGCGTTTACTTGGTTGCAAAACCAACAAGCTTCTAATCAGTGATAGTGTTCCATCCGAAACTCGCCCATCGCTACAATAATAGATTATTAAATAGTAGAAAATATATTATTTAAAAGAATTGTTTTGATTAATTATTTATCTAAGATAGTACATACTTCGGAATGTGATAATTGGCAGCCTTTATCTTAATAAATAGTTGAGTTGGGCTACTGTCATAAAAAGGAAATTGTCCAAAGAGCATAGTAAAAAGTACTACACCCAGTGCCCACATATCCGAAGGTTTTCCCAAGTATGGTTTCCCACACAAGACATCCGGAGAAATATACGCTGGCGAACCTCTCTGATCTTTCAAATGATCGTTTTCGCTCGCTAGATGTTTTCCAAGGCAAAAATTCGTGATTGTTACCTAAGAAAAGAAAACTGGGCTTAAAATTTATCGCTGAATTTATTTCCAAAGACTTTTTAGTCATCAGAACTATTTTTCAGAATACCTTTCTGGTTTTACGGTTTATGACTAGATTCCCGAGTTTAAGGTCTCTGTGAACGATGTTTCTCTTGTGCAAACAGGCTACGATCCTGACAGTATCGTAGAAAATCAAAAGAGTTTCTTTCTCGGATAACTTCTTTTCTCTTATGACGTGATGCTGCAAGTTGAGTAGTTCATCGTTCCTTGGATTAAAATCGTGAGACGTTAAGCAATCCAGGACAAGGCATAGTCGTCGCTTTAGTTTTCCTGTGTAAATATTTCCAAGCGGGGAACTCTTTTCTTCCATAGCACAATCCTGGATAAAGAGATTAAATATGAAAGTGAAAGAACATTTTTCTGAAAAAAGTGTTCAAAGGTGTCAATTCCGAGGAAGATTTTTCAAAAGCCAGGGTTCATAGAAAATATCAATTTCGAAATTTCTTGACTTTTCCACGACAAATTTTTCATTATAACTTACCATCGTACATTTTTCTTCCAGGTATAAAAACAACCTTTCGCGCAGAAGACTAATAATTTTATGCAAAGAAGGTTTGTTTTTATATTTAAATTAAAACTTTTAGTGACAACAGTGGGATGCACCAACAAAAATGTCCTCAAAACAGGGGAGATAGGGTGACTATTCACGAAAATAGAGGAATAATAGAAGAACAAAATCCTGTTAAATAAAATTCAGGTATAGGTACCATATTTAATCACGAATGTTTTAGAAAACAGTTGAATTTAAAACCTGAAAAACATTAATTTTTAACAGTAAAGTTCCTTTTCAACCAAGAAAGATGAGTTTTCATCCATATTGTTGAATTTTCAAAAAAAAAAAAATAGTTTTAGACAAAACATTTATATTTAAAACCAAATAGTTGAACATTTAAGCAAAATAGGCGAATTTTTAAACGAAAAAGTTGTAATTTTAACCATAAAGTTGAATTTTCAAATTAAAAATATGGTTTCTTCTAAAGACATTTGAATTACCAACTAAGGAGGGTGAATTGTCAAACAAGAGCTTTTCTAACAAAAAATATGACTTTTGAACAAAGCAGTTGAATTTTTAATCTGTCAAGATGAATTTTTAATAAAAAATGTTCAATTTTCAACTAAAACAGTTAAATCTTCAACAAATAACATGAATTTTGAACAAAATCATTTAACATGAAACAAAGAAATGAATTCTCAACCAAAAATATAATATGATACACTTTTCAATTAAAAAAATGTTCTTATAACAAAAAAGTCCTGGTGTTAATGCTAATTTATAATTATCATTATAATTACTTTGAAAAACCCATGATGATGTACAACACCATCTTGATTCTGGAGTAAACTCAAAAGAGAAAATTCTGCATGCAACAACATTTTCCCTTGCCGATCATCCTGAGTTTCATGTTCTGATTCGTCTTTCAAAGTCAGAATCTTAATTGTATAAAATTTGTCAGTCCCCATCCGCCTAGCTAAGCATTGCACTATACTTTTTACTGGAGATGTCCCAATCAAAGGACCAAGTAAATAAGGACCAGCCTGCTTTATCATATTCGATGTCACTGGAGTACCAGCTTTAGGAACACTAATATCAATCTGTTTTTGCCTCTCGTGTGTTGAAGGTTTGGTGAACTTTTCCCAACAACTTGATTCCTTCTCTTTGGATTTCAAATCTAATAATTTATTTCCATAAATTCCCACATCAGGCACATTTGGGGAACTTTTCTTTGTATTCCAAGAGTCTTTTCTTTCAGTACATCGTCTTTTAGCACACGGCGGTCCTTCGCTAGATCCGGAAGATGTTCGAGCTTCTTCCTGACTAGAGGATTCATCGTTTCTATTCTCGGAAGATTGAATTCGTGATAATTCAATTTCTGAACATTCCATACTTGTGTTTGCATTGTCTCTATAGTTTGCTGCTGAAAGGAGAACTTCTTCAGGGGTTTGTGGAGTAGGTTCAATGAAACCTGCGAATTCTGCAGGGTGTGGTCGGTTTTCATCGGATTCTATAGAGTTGGTGGGTTCGAAGACTGCGGATGATGAATTTGATGGAACTTGGACGCTTGGGTTGTTCGGAGTTGTAGGTGGCATACCTTTACAAACATTATATTATTATTAAAACAGCCAGGTTGCACCTATAGCAAGATATACAGTTTAAACTCATTCAGTTTTCATTCTTACGAGTTTATGTAACTTAAGCCATTTTTCAAAAAGGGCGCAAGTAGTTTTTTGCTCAAAATGAAACTAAATACGCAAACAGAGACTAGTACATGTCCTCTGTGTTTTAAAACATATTGAAAATTTGAAAATCAGAGACAGAAGAGGTTATCTAATATAAAATTTGAACAGTTAAAATATATATAGTATGTATTTTTAACATAAAGTATTAGAAGGTGAACACTTTTTCAATGAAATGTACAGAGATAAATAGTTTAAAGTCGAGCGCTTAAAATTGAGTCACTTCAATTTCAAATCTCTAATAAGAGTGTTGAGCAGCCTAGCATTTTATTTTTAAATCTTGCCAATAAAAGAATTAAAAATGTTTATTTGACTGATTTCAAACTAAAATATTTAGGATTTAAATACAATTTTAAAGACAAAATATTTTTTGACTGAATCTATGCAAACTAAATATTTTTGAAACGTAACATATTTTAGGCGCTCAAATTGAAACTATTTTTAAATTGAGTTTAGGAGCATTAAAGAGTGTAGTTTTACATTATTAGTTTTATATTTACATTTGAAGCATGAAAGTAAGGACGGAATGATAAACCTTGAAACGAAATATTTAATTATACTAATGAGTGTCGCGAAATAATGATTAATTTTGAAATTCTTATATTAGAAGATGTTCTTGATTGTGAGAACGATTTGAAACATAGAAAAATGATTTATTTTACGCATTTTTGGGAGACTTCATTATATGAGTGTGAATGGATTTCAAGCGACCTAAGTATATCCAATTTTTCAAAATCAAAAATCATTAAAAAAACATTTAATATTATTTTTAAATATACCATTCCTCATAATAATATTTTTTCTTCTTTTCTACATGTAAAAACCAATGTTTAATCATTTGCCTATTTTCTCCCTATTTTGTGTAAATATACCCTGTTTTCCCTTTTTTGAGCTCCTTTTCTGTTGTGATCACTGTACATGTGATTGCTAATTCAAATTTACGCCAATTCAATTTTAAAAATTTTTGTCGGAATTTTTAATCTGAAATTGTTCAAATTATATTCTTCGATGATTGCCAAAAACTTGACAAATTGTACCAATCATTTTCCACTTATCCTTTGTATAATACATTTCTTTTAAAATGATCTCAATAAAGTACTCATATCAGAGCACAATTTATCAGAATTTCAAAAGTTTAGACGATTAACTTTGAAGTCTGTCCGAAAACGTTGTTATCTTGCCACGCTACATTGATATTTGAGGATAAAAATTGAAAATAAATATTCAATCTATTCATAATATGGGCTAACATTAATTTTGTACTTACGAAGATCTTAGTATAGTTAAAACAAACTGTCTACCGATACGGAATTTCCCGCAAGACTAACCCTTTTTTCAGCTCCTGTATGCCTAACGTTACAGAAAATTCTGTTATACTAGCCCTAGCTCTATAGTAGACCGATTAATTTTGGGAAAAATTTCGTGATATTAGTCGATGCCTGGTTAAAAATCAATCTATCAACTTCGATTCCAAATAACAGTTACTAATACAATTACACGTCTCCTTTTAATTTTACGTAATATTTTTATGAAATGTCTGGCCACCATCCATATTAATTTCGTATACTAAAAAATAACAGAAAACTACTCTTAAAGCTGCAGATTTTTTCATTTGAAGTAATAAGAACTGAAATTCAAATGAAAGCTTAAAAACTGTTTCATTCCTAAATTTTCAATTCAAACGTTCATAATTCACACCTATGAAATGGAATATTTTAAGGTTTCAATTGAAGAACTTTAAATTAAATGTCGTTAGACTGCACAGTAAAATTTGTTTAATCTTAATAATTGAATAGTACAAATATTTCTGGTTAAAAAATGTAAATCCATGCTACTATTTTTTAATTTTCTGAACTCTAAAATTTAGAAAAAAAAAATTAATGCCAAAATTTCTCCCCTCTCTTTAAAAATTAGAATTGTAAAATTCAAAAAAATGTTTTAAAATTTTGTAGTTTTGAGTTTTGAATATTTAATTTTTAACTGTTTATTTTTAATGAACCGTCCAATACTATTAAATATTAAATAGTGTGTATTTTTTCATTCACACATTTAAAATTGAAACTGTCAAAAATGGCATATCTTAGATTGAAACTATACTTGATTTGTATATTACTATATTATGAATAGTATTTGTAATTGAATAACAGCATCTTATAAAATCAATTATTGTTCAATTTTTAATACAAATTAATTTATATTTACAGTTCATCAACTAAAAACAATTTTTATTATATATTTTTCATTTAAAACGCTTTTAATGTTGAAGCTTAATGTAGAAATTCTCCAAATTAAAAAAAAAGCATAAAATGATGACCTGAGATGGAAAATTTTAAAAGTAAAAGATTATACCATTATGTATTGTCCCTTTTATGGTTTCATAATCGAAAAATTTAACAACTAAACTTAACATTAAAAAAGTTGAAACTGAAATTATTTATGTAAATGGAAATATTTTGGTCTAAAAAGAAAAATTCTCGATCTAAGAATAAATTTACTGTCATTTCCCAGTTTTTCTCGGCCTCAAAAAATTTGCGATTTTCTAGGTTTCCAGTCCAGCAGCCATCCTGAGCATGTTTTGAAACGCCTGAGTAAAAATCAAATAAATCTTGAAAAAAGTAATATTCCCACATTTAAAAATATTATTATCTGTTTTGCATATATTTAAAAACAAATTTTGAAATTTTTTTCTTTTATCACAGTCGCATGTCTTGTCACGTGACCTTTAGCAACGTGTGAAATTCATATATATCGCAAACACATTTCTCGACCTCTCTATTTCATATTCACATACTATGTTGAGTTATACTCAATTTAAAATAAATATTGTAGGAGGGTTGGAAAATTTTTTGTTTTAAAAAATATGGCCCTGAAGTGTACAACGTTTATGAATCAAAATATAATTTCTTTTTAATTTACTCCAATCAATTTGTCGCTGTGCAATAGTTATTGTAAAAATGATGCAATGTATTATATCAAATAGTAATAACTTATTATAACGTCATATCTATCATTTTAATTAAATAAGCTCAATTTGATATACGAAAAACTTTTCACTTAACCTCGGTTCTCGGATTTTCTTTCATTAATTACTATGTTAAAAAGTATCTTGTAACGTAACTTAGTTACGATTTTTACAGTACATTGTAACTTTTATTTTAGTTACTTTCAAGATAGTTTTTTTTTATGTCTCCTTTTAAGAGGGGTTTATGGGTCATGGGATAAAAATAAAGTCAAAAATGGTTCGTGCAGGTGAAGTATAACAAAAAGCCAACGAAATAAGTAATTCTAGTGATCCTGTCGAACAACGCAGAAAAACAAAACCTGCTCAGAATGTGATATCACGGGTAGGATATTCGGAGAAACATGTCTGTTACTCAATTTGAATTGCATTCTAAATATCTACTGTTCTTCACTTGTCGAAATATATTGTGTCTTCTTTATTTAATTTAATCAATGCCTAATTCTTTTTAAATTAGGTTTTTATTACATAAATAAAGACCAAGATCCACAACAGCTTCCAAACTAATGTAGAATTCCAGCCATCATTCTGAAAGTTGGTGTGGACCTTTGTCTTTATTTATGTAATTAATGCATTTACAGGCGTTAATTTCACGAATAATTAAACATCGCATTCGATTCTTCGCCTTATAAGTTTTTATGAGTTATCATCTTAGTTACTTTTACTTTTAAATTAATAAATTAAGTGAGTGAAAAAGGTAACATTTAAGATAACTTGAAGTTACTTTATCTAGTAACTATAACTAGTTACACTTTCAATTAGGTCACTTTTTTCGCTAAGTAACTAACTGTAACTAGTTAATAAAAAAATCATTTAATTAACTTTGCTCTGAAATATATTTGAAAAAATGCAGATGACCAGCAGAACGTTTATCTCAATATTTTGATCGGAAGACACTTTTTTGTATATTTGAGATGACGTATCTGGATAAAGTGCGGTCTTCTGATGAGGATTTCGAGATTAATCTTCTGTTGCGATTTCCTGACATAAAATACAAGTACTGATTAAAAGAAAATCCAAAGACTGAACATATCGAGGAAAGAAATATAGTGAAAGAAAATTCGAGAAATGAACGGTTAGAGGAAAGTAAGCTTAGAATTTTTAAGGAATTTATGTGTACACAGTTCAAAGTGTGTGGGTGGATAAAACGCACTCTTCCGTTACGGATATATGGATAAAATTTGTACTTTTTTGCTGAACATCGAGTACAAGTAAGTAGTCAACGAAAATTCACAAACCGAATGTTTAGTGGAAAGTCATAATTTTTTCCGGATTTCTTTTACATTTTAGAGTGAATTCCAGAATGCGTTAATTGATGCAAGACTGTCTTCTGTTAATGATATTGGGATAAATTTTCTTTTTATGCTGCCTGACATTAAATAAAAGTAATTAATGAAAGAAAGTCCGAGTACCCAGCGTTTAGTGTGAAAGTTAGCATTTTTTCTAATATGAAATACAGCTTATTTCATTAAAATTAAAAATATAACGTTTTAATGAGTTATTACAAAATTGAATCATGTATTGCAACATTTTTACGTTATTTGAAAAACAATAAATTGATGAGTAATTTTTTAAAATGTTATATATTATGATTTATAAACATTGCGAATTTCAGTGACATTCGAAAATCTTGTCTAAAATTGTCAACTTTTAGTAATCACCGTCTTAAATTTTAGATACTTTGAATTTTAAATGTTTTAAATTAAAAACAGTTAACTCTGTAATAATCCAATCAAAAAATTAATAAATTATTCAAAAATTGCATCAAAAGAATTATAAATTCTTATGAAAGAGTTGCATAATATTGAATTGCAAGAACTATTGAACCTTAGAAGTATTTTTTTTTAACTTACGTGGTTTCTACCATTATCATTATAAGCATGAAAAGAATCTAACATATTTCACGCTATCTTTTTATCGTTATATTATGACACTTAAAGTGATTCACTTTTCATAATCATCGCTGAGTGTTGACAACTTTTTCGTTTATAAGTTGTCAAGGCAAACACAGTAATAGCAATTTATTATGAAATAACTCATAGTTTAAAGAGGCATCAAACAAAATATACATCGTCTGTTAATTTTAAAAAAACTCAT
>JAAAKG020150031.1:0-31628 GCA_010014905.2 Druon quercuslanigerum
GAAGTCCCGGAACAACGTTCCGAAGACTTCAACCCCTAAACAAGAAGAAAGGAGAACGCCGCTCGAATCGGGAAATCCCGGTTTTCAGAAGAAGAAGAAGAAGAAGAGAGCTAGGCCCGAGGCGGTTATTATAAAACCGGCCGAGGGTTTAAGCTACGCAGAGGTCCTGAGAGATCTAAAACAAAACGTGCAACCCGACACCCTTGGTGTTAACATCAGGGGTGTGAGGGAAACAAAAAAAGGGGAAGTATTGGTTAAGTCGAAATTACAGCGGATGGCAGGAAAATTTTCTCTGCTGCAGTAAGGAGAGCGGTAGGCAAAAAGGGCTGTGTTCGGAAGCTAGTCCGTCGTACCGAGGTAGAGGTACTGGAGCACGATACAACCAGAGATGCGACAGAGGTCGAAGAGGCTGTTAGAAAGCACTTTGGTGAGCAGCACGTAGGAGAGATTAGGGTCAGTCTCACAAAAAGGGCCTTCAGAGGAACTCTTGGTTGAGCGGACCGAGGAAATGGCGTCGAAACTGATATGCGCGGGACACCTCAATGTGGGGTGGGTGTCTTGTCGCTTACATAAGAAAATGGAGGTCATCAGGTGCTGCCGCTGCCTCAGCTTCGGCCATAGGGCAGCGAGCTGCAAGGGTCCATATAGGCCTAATGGATGCTGGAGGTGCGGCAAAGAGGGGCACAGGTCTGCGGAGTGCTCCAGCACTCCCCAGTGCTTTCTCTCCGCTGCAAGAAATGAGAGAACCCGGACTGACCATCTGCCGAGGTCAATGAAGTGTTTGTCCTTCAGGGTGGCAATCCCGTCGAGGAAACCTCCAGAAGGACAAAAATGACAGAACTCGGCTGGTCCGACACGAAGAAAAGAAGTAGGAAAGCAGAAGAAGCCTTCACAGGCCAAAGAGCGGCACCCCCCTGTAGGAATGCGAAAGCGGTTCCGTGGGGAATTATGCCAAGCAGAAAGAGTGGTGTTTTTCAGTAGGTCCCTTGGTGGCATTATTATAATGACAACAATTGATATTGTATGCCGTACAGTTAGGCTCAAGGTATAACTGAATGTTATATATGTCAGGTCATTGTAGTAATGCGACTAAGATCCCTACAATACCAAGAAGTGCGGACCCTTCTCGATGTGTTTTTGAACATTTTTCACCGTGCCCTCGTAAAACAAAAAAAACCTTAAATATTCACATACGTAATCGAACTATATCAAATATGAAAGGCACCCGACGACCACATATCATAGTCGCAAATTTTAAGGAACAGCAGATATCCGTAAATATTATTGAGCAAAGAAAGAAGAACCGTTTTTTCTCAACAAGTTTAATTAGTTTGCTTGAGCGGGTGGCAGGAAATTCCTATTTTTGAACATGTGAACTCCCAAATAGGTCCAAATATATCCTCTACCCTCGTTGCAATTTACAACTATTCGCTCTTTCGACGAGACAGAGTCGAGTGGGACAGTGGTTAATGTGAGTCCAGTAGCTACCTATTCCACAAACGAACTTCTCTGTATTGAAGTTAATTCAACTTTTTATAGTGTTTTAATTAGTGTAGTTTATAAGCTACCCATTTCCTCCTATGATACAGGGCTTGAATCTGTAATTTTTTCAGTTATCCCTCACCTTGATAACATTATCCTTACTGTAGATTTTAGCACCAACTTAAATCTCACTTTCAATTACTCTAGATATCTAACATATTTGGTTTACTCTCCGGCACTCTCGATTGTACCACATAATTCTATTCGCTATACTCGTGTTGACTTGATGATTGCAAAAAGTATTGATAAGGTTGTATCCTACAAACCACATGCTATTTTATCTCTTTCTCTTAAGACTACTTGATAAAAATTATCTAGCTTCCAAATAATATTTGATATGCTATTGCATATTTATAATGCTTCCCTTTAGGTCGGCATCTTCCCAGATATCGGAAAAAAGGCTTTAATATTACCAATTCCCAAAATCTCTAAAGCTGCTTCCCCAAAAGATTTCCGGTCAATTTATATTTTATGGCTACTGTCTAAATCACTTGAGAAAATTGTTGAACTAAAACTTTACAAATTTCGGTCGGAACGTAGCACTCTTACTGCTTCAACTAAAGTAACGACCGATCTCAAATTAGCAATGGATAATAAGGACATCACGATTGCTGTTCTATTTTATTTTTAAAGGCTTTGGATATAGTTAACTATAATTTACCTTTACAAAAGTTAATATCTTTCAACGGATCAAAATCTGCTACTAAACGGTTCAAATCCTATTTTAATAACTGGTTTCACAAGATTAATAATAGTAGTGGAGGGCTTTCGGACTGGAGGAAAGGTTAAGAGTGGGTTTCCTCAGGCCTCCATTCTGGTATGCCTCCTTTTCAATTTGTTCACCGCTGACCTTGGGAGTGAAATTCTGCATTCTAGCTACCCAAAATATGCTGAGGATTTCAAAACACTTTTCAACAGAAAAATTTTTAATCTGAGGGAAAAATTGTACAGTTCAAAGATGATGCAGTGCAATGAATGTAAATCGACGTTATCATTTTCTATTCTCAGCATTGAACAGCGAATCAAAAAATTAAAAATATTTTTAAAGGTGTCATTTTAAGCTAGAAATAATTAGATTTAAATCGATAATTCATCAATTTAAAAAAACTTTGGAATAATATAAAACATTATCTTAAAATTACGATCTTAAAATAAAAAAGAATATTAAATTTTCTAAGAAATATAAACAAAACGAATTTAAGAAAATTGCCTTAAAATGTCTCACATTCTTTTCAAAAATTTTGGAAATATTTTTAAACCTTTTCAAATGTTCCCCTGAAATTAATCTTCAAAAATAAAAATTCCTTTTCAATTTTTCTAGGAATCGTAAGATTATTGTTTTATTCTCATAAAACGTTTCACAATTTTAAAAAAACTTCTAAATTTTTCGCTAAAAACCTGAAAAAATAGTAGTTTTTTGTAATTATTCGAAGTAATTTGACTGACAAATTAAAAAATTTTAAAATAAAATGATTAAAATTGTATCGTTGGAAGCTTTTAGCGCTCTGAAATTTTAATTATTTAACGCTATCTATTTCGAAATGTCTAGTTTTTAATATTTTATTATAATTGCTCGTTTTATATAAAAAGTAAAATATAATTAATAATTAAATAATTGTTCTTTTTTCTAATTAGATTTTTTTTAAATTTAAAATATTTAAAAATGGTAAGGTATAGACTGAAACAGTATTGAAATAGAATTTGAAATTTTACATTTGTTTAACTCCTCAGACTATAATACTTAAAGTATAGTTCGACTGAACAAAATATCAAGTTCTAATTACAGTTGATAAACTAAAAACGTTTTTTATCCAAAAATTTCTATTCGAATCCTTTTTAATTTGTAATTATTCTAGACGTTTAAACTTTATTTTTAAAAAATTTTATTTTAAAATTCACGCCTAAAAACTATCGTTAAAAATTTAAAATTTGTTGAACAGAAGGCTTTATAAGGACGCATATAAACTAGTAAGACTATCAATTAAAGAAGCTAAAAATGTAAAGCAAGCTGAAATCGAATTAATTTTAAATTTGTACACAATATTTCAGAAAAGAGAAAAGATACAAATATGATTTTTCAAAGTACAATAAGTCTACATGTGGAAAATTCTGGGTCGAAAAATAAATTCACTGTTATTTCGTGGGGTTTCCTGGTCAGCAAATATTCCATTAGACACTCTGAATGACTTTGCAAAATTTTACTTAAAATTAATTAATTTAAAATTTAATAAATATATTACTATTTTCAATTCAGAAATATTCTTTTTATGAGTAATAACAAATTTTTTTTTGAAATTGAAAATCATCATTTGAAGTTGGCGGGCTTGTTAATTCAAAAATTCTCTACAAACGTTTTTATCATTTAATAAAATAAAAAGTCTCTTAGTATATTGAACTTCCTAAATACATTTTTTACATCACCCCGCTTTACCCTATTAAAAAAAGCAAATTATTTAAACATGAAAAAAAATTATGCGTATAGCTTTTTCAGAGTAGCTAAAATAAAATAATGATAAAGAATGAAATTTCTGTTTTATTTTGTCACATACAGTAGAAAACACAGTATTTTTTATGCAAAATTTGCGAAATTTTAATTTAATAGTTAACTTTTAACGCTCATCGCAATAAGAAAATCCTAACTCGCAAAGCTGAACATTTTTCATTAGACAATTTTCCATTATGTTATTAGTCATGTTTTTATTCCAAGAATACATTTTTATTTTGAAAATTTGTATAATTACCAGCAAAAAAATTCACTGCCATTCCCCTGTATTGTTCCGTATTTTTTAGTGCAGCAGCCGCCATGAAAATGCATAATTGTCGAGAACGAAGCACGAGATCCGACAGACCGGCGCGTTTTAAAATTTTTTTATTACCGTTCTGAAAATTTGTGGTTTACACACGATATACTCTAAAATCTTTTTTGATTGTGCTTTTGCTACCTACTATACAATCTGCGATTTCCGCCGGGGTCATTTCTTTAACTTCGCCACTTACCCCGTCTATTTTCGCCCGTTTTGACACCGAAGCAACGGTTCTGTATATTCCCCGAAATAGGAGGCGTCTTAATGGTGTTTTTTCTAATATTGCACATATCTCACCATCGGATGTTGACAATACAATCTGTTCCTCGGTTGGTACAGAAAATACGCCATTGTTTCTGGTTCTTAATCCAACTGGTATGTTGGGAGGAAAGACGTACGTTCGAAGTTCAAATACCTTATTCAAATTTTTTTTTGGCACTAGGCGAATAAATCTAAGGTCGTCAAACACAAATCCGAGTATGCGAGGAAAATTTCGCTTGAGAGGAGGAGACCTCGAGCCTCTGCGAAGATAAGGTCTGGCTGGTTGTGATGAACTGGCAGAAGAATAAGGAACAGCAAGAGACAGAGTTGTGTCTGGAGAATGTTTGCCAGGAGAAGACGAAGAAGGTCCATGGTACGAAGAAACAGGAGTAAGATCACCACTAGGCAAACGCTTGGACTGTAAACTCAATTCTGAAAAAAGAAATACAAGATTACACTTTTTAAAGTAAAAGTGGGACGATGGTTGCGGGGGCTAAAGCGCAGGCTTTGGACCCACTCTGACATGCGGTGAACACTAGCCTAGCAAGTTCATCTCCAGAGAGTCGTGGTACCGGTACCTCTAGAGAAAAAGGTTCTCTGTGTACTTAAGGATGTAGCTCTTGGTGGTTCGGAACCGACCTTAAACTGTAGGTTTCCCTCCCACTACCAAGTAAGTGTGTGGGAACCCTTAGGGGACACATTAGAAGCTTTTATTTAGATCCACTTTCTTAAAGTACATAATCTGGGTTAGTACATCATTGATTCTAAAGGAGGTTGTAATAAAACCTTTCAACTTTTTTCGTTGAACTGATTTGGCCCATACAAAAATTTAAAACAAATTTAGAAAATTTCAATATTTTCAATGGATCGCAATGCCGATCAGACTACCTTTTCTGAAATGATGAATCTTTCTACAAATATTAGAAGCATTCGATGATTTCTACAGAGGCTAAATTTACCTAGAGTAAGGGCTATGTGAGTGTATTATCTGGGAGAGTACCATATGTGCACATGCACTGATGGTACTCAACACATTGTCAAAAATTCTGATTGGTGTGGAGCCTAAAGGAAATTTACCTAAATTATTCACTAATTATATATTTATATTTACCAATATAATTGAGGATCACAGCCAAGTATAGGACAAGAGTGATCGCAATTGTCATATTTTCTTATCAGAGCAAAAACTAACTGATGTATCAACGAAGAACTTGAGTAACAGTGTAACTAATGAATAATATACTATTTTATCAGGTTACATCATCTACGCTATCATCTTTTTTGTTTTTATTAGTGACGTCAGCTTGTTCTTCTGAGAGAGTTTCGTTTGATAAGAATCACAGAGGAAAAGATAAGGTTTTATTCTAAGTAAAGAAAACACGTCACAATGCACTAAAACAAAATGGATTTTTTAATTTCGGTATCAATAAAGAAAGCAAACATAACTGCAGATCAAAAAGAGTTTTAAAAAAAATCAAAAACCGCATTTAGACTTAAAATTATTTAAATTAGATGTTACAAACTAGGTAATCTTTGAGGTTTAAAGAAAAACTGTTTTTTACCAACTATGTTTATATTTTAACCAAAAAGATGTAATTTATTTAAAAAAGAAAAGAAGTTTAAAACCAAAAAGACAAAATTTCAAACGATACCAATTTTTCACTCAAGAAAAAAAGGGTTTTAGAGATTGTTGAACCTTAAAGCCAAAATCCAATTTTTCTCGACAGAAATTGATCTATCAAACAAAAAATATGACTCCAGCAAAAAATAAATTTCACCATGACACTGATGTATTTTTAACCAACTATAATAAAATTTCAGACCCATACAATTTTTTATTTACCAAAAAAGGAGAATCTTCATCTCAAAAAGATCAACCTTAAAAATAGGCTTTTTTACCATACAGTTGAAATTTCATTTAAAGAGACGCCTTTTCAGCTAAGAATGTATAACTTCAGCAAAAAAATAAATTTATTAACAAACTCATTCAATCAAATCGAAAACAGATGATTTTTTAAAATCAAAAATATAAATTTTGAAAAAAATAGTTGAGTTTTCTGTTTAAAAAGATTTCAGTTGACTTTTCACTATAAAAATGTAAATTTTTAAACCAGAAATAAGTTTTTACGCGACAAATTGAATTTTTAATCCAAAAAGAAGAATTTTTGACCAAAAAGAATAGCTTTTTAATAAAACGTTAAATTCTCTACCCAGTAGTTGCATTTTTCAAAAAAGATAAATCTTTTCTTAAAACAGATGAATTTCTGTTAAAAATAAAAAATTTTAAAAAGTTGAATTGTCATCGAACAATTATTTCAGTTGATTTTTTAAGGTGGAAATAGGAATTTAAAAAAATAAGTTTCTAAGAAAAAAGAATGGATTTGTAATCCAAAAGCCGAATTTTTTCAACCAAAAATGATGATTTGCAAAAAATTAGTCCATGCCTTTTTTAATAAAAAAACACAAATTTTTTTTTTAAAGTAGACTTTGCAATCAAAAAGTTGCATTTTTATCCATTAACAATAAAATTTCTCTTAAAGCAGATGAATTTTTAATGAAAACGAAAAAAAAATTTTTTTTCAAAAATAGTAGAATTTTCATCCAGAAATGATTTTAGTTCCCTTTTTAATCGCCTAAAAATTTTATTTAAACAAAAATACGAAATAGCTAAATTTCCAACAAAGCAGCAGAATTTTCAACAAAAAAGTATGAATCGTCAACAAACTTCTTGAATTTTTAATCAAAGTAACAGTTTCATTTCATTTTAACAAGTTGAAATTTCTTCTAAAACAGAGGAATTATGGAAAGAAAATGTTCCAAAAATGTTAAAATTTTTATCCAAAGAAGATTCCAGTTAACAACTTTGTTAAATTTCCAGCCAATCAGTTGCTAGTTTGTCAAAAAAATGAAAACTCTACTAAAACGAATTTTAAACAAAAAGTTAATTTTCTAGGATAGTTGAATTTCCAACAAAATAATTACATTTTTATCCAATAAAAAGACAATATATCTACTAAAAAAGAAAAACTTTTAAATCAAAAAGAAAACTTCTCAGAAAAAATATTTGTTATCCAAAAAATATTTCAGTTGTCTTATCAGTAACAAAACATGAATTTGAAACAAAAGGTTAATGTTCTACAAAAAAGTTTAATTTGTTATGAAAAAATAAAACGAATCTTTACAAAAAATTTTAAATTTTTAACCAAAAAGGATATCTTTAAGAAAATTTTTAAATTTTCGAACAAATAATAAAATTTATAACTCATTGAAAATTCATAGAAATTGAACTTGTATTATTTGTATTTAAAATTTTTAGTTTGTATTTAAAAATTTACCAAATTAAAACTTGCACAATTTTAATTTGTAAGAACTATACATTCAAAGCGATCAAGATTTTAATTTTTCGAAGTCAAAGCTTCTGAAATTCTAAAGTTTTAAATTTTTATTACATAAAGAAATTATAAATTGACGTTAAAGCTAATAAGGAGAATTTTCATGAAATGAAAGAATGAATTGAATTATACTTTATTTTAAATTGAAAAAATTTATAGTCACCAAAAATTGTGATAATACAATTTTTATAATGAAACCCTGTGCAATTTCAATTATTTGAAGTAAGTTTAAAGCACTTAACAACTACTAATTTTTAAATTGCTAATTAAATTTTCCCAAATCAAACCAATTCAATTTTAGTTGCAAAATTAAGAATTATGAAAGGCACAAATTTAAAATTGAGCGTCCAACATAGAAATTCAGAACTCTCAATTTATTTTAACCATTTAAAACTATCGATTTATGCATTTATTGCTGTATTAATTTCAGGTAAATAGTTTAATTTTTTGTCTTGTTGTTATTTTAAACCAAATTTTTATTTTTAAAGTAAAATCTTCCCTTAGGACTGTTGCTCACTCCTGAAATTTTACAATACAATATTGCTCTTTTTGAAATAATTTATTAGTTTAAATCTTTAACTAAAAATCGGGAAATTTAAAAATATTGAATATGAAATTCTGGAATATTTAAATTTTAAATTTAAAACCTCCGAGGATTAATATAAAAATTAATTTCAAACAAAATTTCTTTTTAAGGCCTCAGTTCGCCGAGTGTTTCTCCCAAATTTCTTTTAGTAGTACATAAACTAACAAAGAATTTAGTATCTAAAGTTATTTAAAACTCGCAAATAAAGTAGATGATAGTCTTACACTTTAATTTATTTATTATGATTTAGAAAGTATATTTAATATTTATATTTGCTTTTGAAAAAATATCAATAAATAAAGAAAAGTATTTGTAGCCCAAATACAAGAATTTATATTTTTCGACTGCTTGTGTTTTGATAATAATTTGATAATATGATATTCACATAATTTGTTATACGAATTTTACAGAAAAGTTTTAAAAACCTCCTAATTGTGCCATGCTTACTGATATGCATACTAGCAGACTCACCCAAAAAAACAAACGAATTATGTTTACTCAATGAAAAAAAGTTTAGGCTAATGCCCTGAGATCATAAAGATTCCCGACATACTATCCAGTCATTTTAGCACTCAAACATCAAAGAATTGGAGCCAATATAATTTTTAATAATTAAATAAATCTTTGCACACTAACTTGATTATTTGGCGTTAAATAGAATTTTGAATTTTATTTAATCCTTATTTAAATTTTTCAAATTTAAACGGCGGACTATTATTAGATAAACCACAATTCTCAGAAAGAAATACAGTCGACATCACTTTTTTATAAAACGCAAAAAAGGAAAATTATTCAATTGTTGAAAAAATTGTTCGCATACATTCCTCAGAGTAAGTACAATAAAATAATAAAAGGAGTAAAATTTGTACTTTATTTTTTTTATGTGGATGAGCAGCCTCGTCCGAAAAAACAAAACTTATTAAAAAGTTTATTTAATACAATATAGTTTTAAATAATGTAGTAAACATTGAATTTTTATATATTTTATCGAGTGCAAAGTACTTAATCAGAAATAAGAGTCCATTACTTAAAGCCTAAGGAATTTTAACACAAGAAGAGTGGACATTTTATTGAAGGAAAAAATTCCCGGCTCTCAAAGTTCAGTATATTTTATTTGATGTAATAAAAACTCAAATACAACTTGAATTATTTAAAGTGAAACTATTTTGGATTTAAAACTTTCTACATAAAAGTTTAAAAGATTTTCAATTCAGACATTTTTAATTAAAATGTTTATCAATTTCCTTTAGTAAAATATATAGCCTTTAACGAAAAGTGATAGCCAACAGTGTTATTTTGAAATTTTTGATTGATAGTGTGAAGCATTGTTATTTACACACGATATATTTTAAAGCTTCTAGTGATTGCGAATCTGCTGCCTACTGCACATTCCGCGATTTCTTGTGTAGTCAATTCTTCAATCGCGCCGCTGTGCATATTTATTTTCGCCCGTTTTGACCCAGAATCAACACGTTTATATAATCCACGAAAAATCGTTCGGGACTTTGATGATTTTTCCAGCATTGCACAAACGTCACCATTGGCTGCTGACAATACAATTTGTTCTGTGGTTGGCATAGGGCTGAGGTAATGATTTACGTTCCTCAATCGAATTGGTTTATCAGGAGGAAAAACATATCTTTGAAGTTGGAATACACAATTCGGATTGTTGAGGGGACTAAGTCGAATAAATCTAAAATCGCGAAACGCATACCCAAGTATGCGACGAAAGGTTTTGCTGACAGGAGTAGGTTTCGAGCTGACATGAACAGAATAATCGCCAGGAAGAGTCCTAGACCTGACATGAAGAGGAGGATTGAGACGAGGAGACTGGGGCCTGCCACGTAAAAGCGGCTCGGCAGGTGGTGGAAACCCGGCCGAAGAATCACGTATGGCAAGACTAAGAGTTGTGTCTGGAGAATGTCTGTCAGAAGAAAAAGAAGCCTTATAGCGAGAAGCGTCAGGATGAGGGTCACCAGCAGGAAAACACTCGGACTGTGAACTAAATTCTGCAATAAAAAAAAACAGCATTATATTTTTTTTTAATCACACAACCGTTAGCAGAGTAAACTACTTATAAGGATTGTCGTCAATTTGAAAGGTATACCTTACTACCAGAAACATTGTATAAGTTTAAATCGAAGTGAAAATGCATACTCGTTTGTTAAAGAAATTTAAATCTTGATTGATAAAAGATAAAGATCTAGAATTTATTTGTAGAAATTTTATAAATTATTAACAGTTATTTTTCTCTACGTAGAAATCATGTGCCCTTGTAGCTTTAGGAAGGGTTGACGAGTCACATCGGATTAGAGACCTGTCTGGAATAGGCGTACCAGAGGGACTTCGGGACCTAAACTAGTTTCTTTTAGGGGTTATAGCAAAACCTCCTGAAATATCAAAAGAAAGAGTTTTCATACGCATAACGTAGGATTCTATCGAAATATCAAAGGCTTAATAACAGCAGAGTTGACACATCCTTGAACTCTCCAACGTGCCAGACTTAGTCGAAGCAAATACGATAAAATCACAAAGGAAAGTGTCTTAACGAGAGCATTGGAAAACCGTGTCAAATTCTATAATGTGTAGAGCAAAATATGTGTTGGGGCCTAAATTTATTCCACCTCTGAAGCTGGACTCAGCGATTCGAATAGCTTGGCTTTCAAACGTCAGCGAAGAAAATTAAAAGCGCCCTAATGTAAGTTGTCATTGCATTGGGTTAGCCTAATGCAGATCTACCTACTAAAGAGCTGAACAGGCTGAGAAAGGGAATTTCGAAAGAGATTGACACGTTATACGGCGAGGGGAACGCTTTCGGATACAACGAATTCTTAATCAGGTGGAGGGCCATTGTACTGCAGCCTGCAGATGTCTGGTTGTGGGACAGTGACTGGCCAGTGTAGAGAATTCCAACGGTTAGAATCAAGAAGGAACTACACAGAAGGTTTACAAAGGCAGCGCAGAGCGACCGACGAATCGGACGGTTGTTGTGGAGCGCTTGAGCTTTCCGAACCCCATTTTTTAAACCAAATATTGGAGAGTAAAATTCAAAATGTAGGGATGTAGACCCAAGGAGATGGGGTAGAATCTAGATTTAGGTCTCCCCGAAACCTCAATCTTGACCCTCGCTACTTTAGATTACCGAACCTATCAAGGGGTCAGTTTGCTCACCTTTCGGGTGTCCTCGGTTCACTATATGTATGGGAATCTTTGTAATACAATAAATTTGCAACACAAAAAAGCCTTTTAAGCCCTTTAAGAGTATGGATGCGATTTATATTTCAAAGCTCTGTTTGACGGACCTCGTTTTTATTAAAATTCGACACAAGCGCAGAAGCGCTGAAAGACAAGATGGGTATATTGCTTTGGTTTACTTATCTGTCGATGCTGAGGGGTTTGTCCGTCATCACAAACATCAACGGCAGAGGAAGAAATTTACTTAACTACCTAGCAGGTATTAAGCTAGAGATTCCTAATCGTGGTGATCATTTCAGACTATAAACACGAGTAAGGTTCTCGATTTGACTGTTAACTCGAAGGAAGGGAGGAGCAGGAGAATTTTTGGAAGAGTCTCCGATCAGGATTCTCTTTCGGACAGGCAGCTTAAAAAAACGAAAACCTTAGGAATACACTATAAGACGCGTACAAAGAAGAACTCAAACGCCCCTTCGAATTACGGGGACTGGATGGCGCCTCTTTAATGAGCTTTTATTTCCAAACATAGAAAAAAGAGAACACTGCTGCTAAAGATTGGCGGATGATCATTCTAACTTCAGTCGAAACCAAATATAACATGAGAACTGTTTCGGGAACGTAAAATAGCAATGAACCAACTTGCATAAATATACATCAAATGACCACAAAACTCTCGATATATTAATATTTGATCAATCAAAAAATATAAAATGATGATAAGTAAATTAAAAACATAAGTTATCATTACAGCTAATTGTGTTGTAATTCATCTCAAAAACATGAAATGTCTAATACTGTTTTTAAAAATGATTTTAAAAAGCCATACTGGGATATACGCACTGCTTGCACAGACCTAGGGAAATCCTGAGATAGCCCAAAAAATACCTAAGGTCAGTGATTCAGATGATCACAGACACACAACATGTGTGCTTACTCTCTCTGTTCTAAAAATTGTTTTAAGATCGAAAGAACACCTACTTTGTTATGAAATATTTAATTTACAAAATCAGGACACAGGAAAGCCGCCAAACTAAAATCATGTTTCCAACTACCTTATTTTGTGTCTCATAAGAGGCTAATAGATTGCAAAACGAAAAAGGAATAGTCAATAAACACTAACTTTTCACTCTTTCCTTGTTTCTTCGTCTTTGTTCGCTAAGAATTCTAACGGGCCTTTTTTGGAATTTTTGATTATTACTTCAGGGATGGAAATAGCGATTAGAGTCTTTTAAAGGTAAATCATATAATATTTTAAATTAAAACATTTTTTAGCATTTTTTGTAGAAAACAGCTGAGTTAGGATTTCGTCAAATATGCTACGGGTGGCTTTTTAGAATTTTTCATTATTAATTTGCATACATTAATATAATACACTGGAATAATTTTCTTAAAGTATCTAGGAGTATATTTATAGCGTTGTTAAACATTTTTATGAGATTTTTAAAGTAACGTTAATTTGGAAAAAAATTTGGCTGGAAAAATATTTCCGTAGTGCCACCAATGTTTTTTTTTAATCAGTTACTTTCTGGTTTATTTTTGAAGAATTTTAACGGATTTATATGTGATCCTTTAAAATTGCTATTGGTTAATTAAAAAGGCAGGTACACGAAGACAAATATTTATAGAAGTTTTTGGGGTCACTGGATCCGAATCCAATGAATTAGGGAAATGTTTGTTTCATCTGATGGGCAAGACTGTATTTTTATTCTGGGTGCCTGTGTAATCAACGAAATAATAATAAAATCTGCTTTGCGTAAAGCTTAGAAGAAATTTCCCTAAATTATAGATATATTATATTCTTATACTCACCAACAGAAGTGAGAATGACGAACAAAGGTAAAAAAAGAGTAGAGAAAATCTGCATCTTTTCTGAATAAAGGACAAACTGTATAATGTGTTATTGCAGAATTTGATCACCAGTTTAAGTATTAAATACTTTAGTGCCTCATTATATTGCATAACTTATACCATTCTCGTTATCTGTTAGACTGAAGGCGTCAAGTTTGTCCTTCTGGGATATTTACATTTGACAAGAGTCAGTTTAAGATTCATTTTTTTGGTAATACACCTTATTTGAACTGATAAAGCACATTCACTTAATTCAACGTTTTAATAATTACGCAGAGAATTAGAAATAATTTCGAAACAAAAGCATTTTTCTTTAATTTGGATTTTCAATTACTCTCTCAGATACTTCCAAAGAAATTTATTTATTCCAAAAATATTTATGCCATTAATATTAGGTTGTATCTTCGAGACTTCAGGTGTTTTCAGTCCACTATTCTAAAATAGTATTATTGCATGGTGTTCAGTGGACCCATCATTATTCTTTGGAAAATTTCGCATTCTTTTACCTATTTTAATGTTTCCGAGTACATTCCAGGCCAAAAATAATTTTCAGAAATTTTCGCATAAGTTTTTTCCATGCCGTCGGGTTCATAAACATACAATTGATTATCGCGTATAATCCAATACCAATTATCTTCGATTTCTTAAAAATCTTTTTCGTTATTTTCTACTACACTTGATAAAATACTAGAAACTTTTATTTCATTTTCATTGGACCTTAATAGCGTATCTGGGATATGATTTAAGCTTCCCTTTCATGGTTGTGGAGCCATTTCAAGGCAATATGATTTGTGATAACTTGCAAAAGCTATTATATAATTTTCGTTGTTTATTGTTTGTGTTAAAACAGATCCTAATCCTATATCACTCGCATCAGTTTTAAGTTAAAAAGGATTTCCAAAATCAGGACAGACTAAAATTGGTGATGTTGTTAGTAAGTGTTTAATAGTCGTAAATGCCTGTTTCTGTTAATATATTTTGTTACGGTTATATTATTTCAGAAAATTTTGAAATAAATTTCCTATGCCAAGAAGCCACTCCTATCAGTATTCGAACTTGTTTAATTGTTTTAGGCCTTGAAAAATTTAAAACTGGTTTGATTTTCTCTTCGCCAACTTGCAATCCTTTTTCGTTTACTTTAAAACCCAAATACCGTTTTTAATTTTATCTAAAACTATTTCTTAATATTTTATATGTTCTTCAAATTTTTTTGCAACTATAATTATGTCATCGCGATAACAAAATTATATGTGGTTTCAATTCTGGTGTTATTATTCTATCCATAAGGCGCTGAAATATAGCAGGAGCATTCGACAAACCAAACGGCATCCTTTTAAATTGGTACATTCCTTTGCCCAAAAAAAAGCTGTAATTGGTTCCGATTTTTCGTCCAGTGGTATCTGATGATATTCTGAACGAAGATCGATTTTAGAAATGTACTTTGCTGATCTTCATGTGTCTAATATTTCAAACATTATTGACTAGTTAAATGGGTCGGTTTTAATTCTGTTCCCTGATCTACTACTTTTCTATTAATTAAATTTTCTAATTGCACCTGTTATGCTTCATTTAATTCCACTATTCCTTCAGAAATTTCTTTGCAAAAATTCTAAATTTGCCTTCCTTTTAATTTTCACGCGTGTAATATTATTATCTATTACCGCATTATTTCTACAATTAAACCAATTACTTTTTCTCATTGCGAATAATTTTTCTATTGTCGAATCATGTTTTCCTTCTGTTTTATCGATAACCGTCATCAATTAAGAATGATTTTTCTCATTATTGCATTCCAATAACCATTGACATTCTGTCTCTAATTTCCTAATTTTTATTTTTTGCATCTAAAGAGGGCTTGTGCTGGGGTATATGGCAAAACGGAAAAAGACACTTCGCACTATAGCAAATCTGTCTCTATCTCTCGCAAGTTGTTTCTTCCTATTCTTCTTTTTCTTGGTATCTTTTATTATCGTTTCTTGAATTTTAATTACATTCTCTTCTATCGCATACTTAATATTTGGTACTTCTGGTAACTACCAAATCGGTATCAACTAACCGGTATCTAATAACACTTTAAATTTATGATCTTCAAAATCGATCATAAGGTGAAATCCTGATTTGACCGATTCGTTTTTGTCTATTTCAAGTAATTCTGACGGTCTTTGGTTACGCTGATTATAATCGATCTTTAATAACCACCGTTTGCGTTTCCTGGTTCAAACTATACCATTAATCACGTTGAAAATGGCCTATTTTTCCGCAATTGAAGCACGTAATGGGTTGACGTGATTTGTAATTCACATTGTTATTTAATTTGCTAATGTGACATTATTTCAAAAGGAGTTTGAATCATTCTGAATGTAAAAATAGTTGCTGGTATTTCGTTCATATTATTTCCATTCATCTCTTCTCTTTCCCTAACGGCCTCTTTACTCCTATCCATTCTATCTTGCTTTTTTTTCTCGTCATAAGGCACATTTGATTTTCTTATGATTGATTGCAATTAGCACTGGTCTCGGTAACGAGTATCCGTCCCCTTGACCGCTGCTTCTATTATTTGTTGTTCTTTTTTTTGCATCTGCTAATAATTGCCTTTGTTCATTAAAAGCTTATTCAGTTTCTTCTGAAAGTTCTTTTATTTTCAGTTTATCGCTTTTATACTTTGCAAAATTAATTAGTTCTTCTGCAGCATTTCAAAATTCATTATTACTTTTTAAAAACTAATAGATTTCAAAAGATACATTATTGGTTCTCGCGTTTTCTCTTTCTTGCCTTTCTATCTCTATTCCTAGTTGTTTGCGTCCTAATCTTGTTTTCTCTGTTCTTTCTCTATATATTCTTATTTTCTCCTTTCTGATTGTTTCTTCTTGTCTTAACCGACTCAATTTTATAAGAAGCTAAGAGGCTTCAAAAGCCTGTGTGCAGCTTCCAACCTGTTCTGTTTGTGTTCGCCTGTCAAGAGGCGCCGTATCCATCTTGTACAGACTCTTGAACACTTCGAATCTTCAGAAGTTGCTCGATGAACCGAGGATCGTGTCATTTAAAGTCATAAATGATATTTTTCGACAATATCACTTAGAGTGTATCGAGCTTTTTTATCAAAAAGCGCACGAACTGAAGGAGCAGCGCATACTGGGGACGGAATGTTTAAAACCAACTACAGGTCGCAAACTTTGCAATATATTGAAAAAATCATGCAAAACAACATAAACCCTAAATCCATCAACACTAAACCGATAAACCCTAAACCAATAAACCCTGAACCGATAAGCCCTAAACACATGAGCCCTAAACCCATAAACCCTAAACATATGAACCCTAAAGCCATAAACTCTAAGCAGATAAATCCTAAATCTCTTAAACCTTAAATTATAGACACAAAATCATAATCCTGTATATTCTAAACTCATTAACACTGAGCCTACTAATTTCTTATCCACAAACATTAAACCTCAAGCCCACATACGCTCTAACTTTCAAGTCTAAAATGCTAAATGCTAGCTTAATTCACATATGTAAAAACTTCAAACTCGAAAAAACATAATTCGCTAATTTTCGCACTCATTTAGAAACCTGAATAAATTTTCGAGATTAAGTACGATTAATTAACAGTTAGATATATTCCTAATGAGCGATCTTAAAAAAGTTATTTCCTTTAAAACTTTCTGAGGCAAAATTCTATATAATTTAATACTTATTTTTAGATCTTGCAGACTCATCATTGGAGGAACAAAAGTGAATGTTGTGACAACCCATTCAAAATTGTATAATATGCTGCAAAAGATTGTTTTATATTAACTTTGAAGCTATATTTCATGACACTATCAATATTTAAAATAGTCCTATAACTGAAATGTTGATAGGTTTAAAAATGTCACGTATCATTTATTAAAAATTTACTTAAAACATGTGTCTACTAATGTTTAATAATTTAAATTACGATATCTGACATGGAAAATATTATGACGTACATTTATTTTCTGATCCCACAGATACTAAACCTATTTTAGTTTTCATTATTTGCATAATAGTTCTTTTTAATCAAGACGCTAATAAAACAAATATCTCTTGTTTAATAGATCATATAATTAGAAAACATTCCGATTATATGATAAAGAATTGTCGATAATAGAAGAAAAATTTCGAATAAGTTTTCTACAAATTTTTCAATGAAAATTTGCTGCTGTCTTTTATAGAGAAGCATCATTTGAAAGTAAAATTCTTAATGGTTGCCAGGACATGTGTCTATCGATTGAATAAAACATAGTTTAAGTGTTGGAAGACCATCAATTGAAAATTTTGAAGACGGTTCTATATCCACAAAGCAAAGAAGAGCGTAAAAGTTATTAGATAGTTATTAAGAAGAAGAGTTAAAATTAGCTTTTTATAAAAAGCTGATAGATTCTGGAGGAATATCTCTGGTAACGTTGATAGAAGACATATTAAATACTGAAAAAAAATAGTAAACTGAAATGAAAAAAAAGAATTCAGATCTTTTTATTGATTATAAACAACTTGCAGAAGCTAGAAAAAAATGTTATCCATCACGTTCAAGCATAACTATAACTGAAAACGGTGCTAAAATTAACTTACAAGAGTTCCTTAACCACATTTTTTCGCGGTTATTACAAATACCATCTATTTTTTTTCGATTACCTGCTACTGATGATGATATATGTCTAAAAATTATTTGGAAATGGGGATGTCAAATGGGCGTCACAAATATCGGAAATTACTTTCATGTAATTTAATAGAAGAACATTGCCTACATTATTTTCATTCCGAACATTATTAAAAAATAATTGTCTGCAGATTTGTTAACGGTAATTGAAAAAAACTTTGGTTTAGAGAAAAAAAATTTCATTCAGGTAGACTTTGCAATCTTTATTTTAACCGCTAATTAAAACATTAAATAGAAATGACATAAATGATTGTAAATTTTGCGAAAACACTATTAAGCCAAATCCTTCCTCATAAAAACCTAAATATTGTGCGAAAACTTCTTAACTAAAACAGTTATTCCAAATAATCACTTAAACAAAATTAAAAGAAGATGAAAATAAATAAATTGAATGCTGAGTTGCAACGGTGAGTTTTTAGATTAAAGTAGTTTTTTTCATTTCTTTCACGGAGAAAAGTCAAGAATTGCCTGGTGCCATTTTTTGACATAAATTTAAAATTGTAGGGAAAATTAATTTTAGGTTTTTTCTATTCTTGTGCTCTTTCCAAAAAATTAAGGAAACCAGAATCTTAGTTTCTAATAAATTGAGGAAGAACATATTTCTAACTGTAAGTAAAATAAAATACTAATAAAGAATAAATTTCTTACGTTATTTTCCAATATCAAAGAAAAATATATTTTATAATTTCACAAATTAAAATTTCTATGAAAAAGTTTGAAACTTTCAAACATATTTTTTGAGGAATATTTTATAAAATTTAATTTTTTAATACCATCGGATTAAATAGTGCAATTGTCGTAAGAAGAAGTTGAAATTAGAGATATTTAAAATAGTATGATATCATGTGATAAAAAATTTGTAATATTCAAAGTGATCGGATAGATATTTCCTAGAAGAATTTTTTGAAATTACAGTCAAAAAGAGACTCACTTCCCGGAGTTGTGAACAATTATGGTTCATACACGAATTACACTAAAATTCTTTGTGATTGAGATTTTGTTTCCTACTGCACATTCCACGATTTCTGATTTAGTCAATTCTTTAACTGTGCCACTGTTTATGTTAATTTTCGCCCGTTTTGTCCTTGAACCAATAGGTTTATATAATCCACGAAAGAAAGGGCGTTTTTTTGGTATTTTTTCCAAAATGGCACATACGTCACCATGTGATGTTGATAATACAATTTGTTCTCCGGTTGGCATGGGAATAGCGACTTGTCTTATGTTTCTTAGTCCAATTGGTTTATTGGGAGGAAAAACGTATCTTCGAATTTCGAATATTCGGTTTGGATATTGGTGGCGAATCAGTCGAATACATCGAAGTTCGTCGAACGTGATTCCAAGTGCACGAGAAAAAGTTTGACTGCGAGCAGGTTCTCTAAAACTAGCATGCACAGTTGGCGCGGCAGTTAAAGGAGACCCGGAAAAAGAAGGACGTCTGCCAAGAGGAGACCTGCGCCTGGCGCGAAAAGTTAGCTCAACAGGTGGCGGAGACTTGATGGCGGAACTTAATTCTGCAAATCGAAATAAGGGAATATATATTTTCAAAGTCCAAAATCGTATATTATTATACGATCAGCTTTATATTAGGTTGTAATTAAGAGGCTAAATTCCATAAATACCCCGGCTTTGGTCCATTGAAACTTATAGCAAAAACAAGTTTCGAATTTTAATGTTGCATATTTTGATACAACAATGTTTGGTACTTTTATTTATCGTAATTTAACTAAATGTTATTACTTTTTGATATTAATCTTTAAAATATCAGGAAGATTTCATTTTGGCTTAAGTCCGTTTTGCGCTTGTTTTCGTACTTTTTGTGCGAACACTGTAGCTACTTTTATCAAATATTATGAATATTAATTCTCAAATCGAAAAATAAACTTTGAACTTCTGAAGAATTAAAGCCATAAATTGAAACTGAAATTTTTTCCGGTTGTTTTTATAAAAGGTTTCTAAGGCATCTACATTAAACATCAGATTTGAATTCACGGACCCCTAAATCACAGCTAGGACCAAATCGCATCGCAAATTTTGAATTTTGCAAATCCATCTTCATATTTGGTTTCAGCGACCCAGAAAACATTGACCCTGAAAATATTACGTCATTCTGAAGTTATTTTTCTCGAAAACATTTTTGTCCTCATATTTCTCTTTGTCTGTCTGTGGAAAGGTAAACAAAATCATTTGCAATTGAATATTATAATTTTGTACCAAAATAATTCATTTTTTAATCGAAAAAGATTAATTTTTGATAAAACATGTAAATTTCCAACAAAAAGTGGCTTTCACAAATATGTTGAATTTCCTAGGAAGTAGATCAATTTAAAACCAAATAATATAATTTTCAACCAAAAACATTCATTTTAAATCAAAAAGATTAATTTATGATAAAAAAACACGCATTTTTTAATTAAATACTATATCTTCAAATAAAAAGGATGCAGTAAGGAGTGAAAAAAATTGGCACCCAAATTTTTGAATTTCTAAGGCAAACCAGAATTTTTCGACCGAAGACAAAAAATTTTAACAAAAAAGATAATTTTTAAACACCAAGTTAATTTTTAAACAAATAGTTTAATTTCAAACGAACAACAAGAACTTAATAATTATCAAATTTAACTCTTAATCGACGAATTTTTTGTAGACTAAATGACGTTTCAAGTAAAAGAGATCAATTTCCAAGTCAATTTCCAAGTAGTTGAAGTTTGAGTGAAAAAAGGTAAATTTTCGAAGAAATGCGAAATAATTTGATTTTAAATTAAAAATTAAGTTTAGAACTTAAAAAAAGAATTTTTTTCCGAAAATTTGTTTCAGGTTTCAACAAAATACATTATATTTCAACTCACTGTGTGGTCCTGGTGCAAGTTGATGATCTTGATTAGTATGTTCTGCAGGACTCGGAGGGATAGACGAATTCTGTTCAATATCCCCGTTGTATGAAGTTTCTTCAGTAGCTAAATAATTGAGCAGGCTTGTTAATTCATCTTCAGTCAAAACGTCAACATTTTCAGAAACAGATGGGATCGAGTCGTTTTCTTCCCTTCTTGATGATTCTGTAAAAAGACTGCTGATACATAAAGGTTTTCCAAAAAATCTGGAAGCACGCATTCAGCTGTCCAGATATAATATTATAAAAATGGATACGATTCATTATTAAAGTAGCTTTCAAAAAGAAATAGAAGTGACCTTTAATTTCACCTTGAACTTTATCCTTAAGATCATTTCAAGGTCAACTTTGTGTTTTTGAATCGGAACGTCTATTTTTGACGTTGACAACCGAAAGAATGACAAACTTTACGTTCAAATGTGTGAACAGGTCATGGGTCAAGTGTGACTTTGCAGGTCAGCTGAAGGTCATTTAAATTTAAACATGAATTGCAATTGAGACCTTCAATTTGTGACCTAGATGTTGATCGACGAATTACATTTGCCTACTATTACAACAATTATTATTACAATCTTTTAGAGTTCTCTCATTAGTTTTTTTCCATTAGCGTTTTACCGCATACATTGTGTAGAAATCCATGCCAACAATAGGTGCTTTTTGGGATCTTTGAATTAAAATCTGATGCTGGATTTTTTAAATATAAAATAGCGTAAATACGAGTTTTAACAATTTCGCGAAGTTCTAAACATTTTTGATTATTTTGATCCGGCATATTGGATTTGCGGTTTTGAATTTTAAAATCCAGGATCAGAATTTAAATCAGCGGGGAAAAAAATTAAGGATGTTCTAGAGATGTCCTTGTGACATTGCTAAGACGTCTTGTATAAGATGTCTTTTGGAAATCCTAGGGATGCTCTCAAGATGTCTAATGTCAGTCCGAAAGATGTCCCAAGCACGTCCATGTCTTTAAGACGTCTTTAGGACATCTGCAGGACATTGGTCGTCTTAGAGACGTAGATTGGACTGACATAGGACGTTCTAGGAACGTCCCAAATACGTTCTTGTGATTTTCATAGATTTGTGTCTACTGGGGTATTTTTTCTCGAAAACATTTTTGACGAGATATGTTATTTTTCGTCTGACTGTGAAAGGTTTCATTTAGGAATGTTATTATCAAGTAGAGTCTTGCCCTTTTACCTTTATTATTTTCGAAATTTTTTTGTTTTTGTTTTAAAGACTATGGAACAGGTTTATTTTATTCTGATTTGAATTAAGTCTAAAAAAAATTGTCTAAATTATAGATATATTATATTATTATATTCACCAGCAGAATTGAAGATCACGGCTAAGGATAAGACCAGAGTACAGAAAAATCTCATTTTTTCTAATTAGAGGAAAAAAAATTAATTTATTGATGAAGAATTTAATGAACCATGTAACTGATGAATATATTCGAGTTGATTTCGAATCTCTTATATTGTTATATTTTTAAAGTAATCTCTTATATTGAAGACGTTTACTTTGGCCTTCTGAGATATTTACATTTGATTAGAAATAAGCGAGTGCTTAACGCATGAAGGGTTACATGATATTTTTTTTACAAAATATAATAACACGATATTTACTTTCTGATTATAATTATTTTAAAATTCTTAATTATAAAGAACAAGTTTTTTTAAGATCATAAAATATTGAAACTTAAGAAAGTAATTAAAAAATAAGTAAAAATTTAAATGCGATTTTAACGCGCGTCATTCAAACTTGGTCGTTAAATTATGTGTGTGCGTGTATGTGTGAATATTAAATAATAAAAAATGTATTTGAAATTATTTAAAATTTTGTTATTTGTTTTTTTTATTTGTAATTTTTAAACGAGGTCGAGATATCACCCCTATACTTATATAATTATTTTTTACTATATAAATAATGAAAAAAAATAAAAGGCAGCATAAAATAAGGCGGAATGTCTTAAGAAATTTTTAAAAATACTATTGTCACATTCTTTAATGTTAACTAAAATTAATTAATTAATTAATTGAAATTAATTTCTGTAAACATTTTTTCATTCGATTCTAATTTATTTAAATTTACTTAGGAAAAAAATGACTGAACCTACCTGTGTACTGCCAACTCTCTCTAACCAAGCTAGAGTCCGGTTAATTTCCTCTAATTGCTGCAGTTTTTGTTCAATCTGTTTAAATAAAAAAAACGTATTATTATCAATTTACTACAGTACCTCATTGAAATTTAAAATTATTATATTTAAGGCTTAATAAAAAAATAATAATAGTAAAATAATTATTTGTAAACTTACCTCTGCATTTATTAAACTCAGTGCTGCTTCTCATTTTCCAAAGGAAAATGCAAATTATAAGCCTGGCGTGTCAGCGTCTGCAAATCTTTAATGTTATTACTATAAAAAAAGGTAATACACTTGCAAATCCTTTCAAGTTCACCACTTGCACTCTAGTAGCGCTGTTTGCGTATAATGCAAAGCGCGCGAATATTTAAAATACGAATATAAGAAGAAGCATTTAAAGAGTGTTAATTCATAAACTAAATAAGAAGTAAGAAAAGAAGGGGTTGGTTTGCGAATCACCATTGGATACAGGGCATTTATAAATATTTTCAATATTTTAAGCTCTGATCTGATTTGAATGTGCCTGAGATTGTTAATGTTTTTGGGGGTCTTTGAATTCAAATCTGATGCTCGATTTTTTAAATTCAAAATGATTTCACCCTGATTTTTTATATTGAGAATTTCTCATTTATAAGTTTTTTGCTGAATGCGGGATTTTTTAAGTAAGCTTCGAGAAAAGTTTAATTTTTATAAGAGCAGTGTAATATCTTAGTGGTTTCGATCTTTGATTAAAGTGACTTTTTTGTAATATTTTTTGTTTGCCGACAAAATCATAGAAACTAGTGAAAACTTTAAATTTTTATAAGATTCGGCAACGATCTGTGTCGAGAACACAAAACTACCATTCCTTTTTACTCAAAGTTGCTAGATGCTAGGGGATTGACACACAAAAAACCCCCTAGCAAAACCATTCACCACAATTGTCTATTATTTAAATAGTAATGATTGTTTTTCTACAATAAAATTGTTTCGAAAATATTATGCAGAGATAAGCTGGAAAGTTGGGGGACTTGCGCCAACTAGCTACAGTGCTACCAGACTTATTGTAGAGTCTCCGTAGTTCTAGTACTTAATAAAAATAAATTTTCTGTTTACTTTTATCCAAAATTTTATTTCAGTTTTAAATTTGTGTAGTTAAGGAAGGATGTCGATATCTTCAAAACGGAAATTTTGTAATGAGATCATTGTAAGAAAACGACAAGCGATTGTGTTGGGTGGTTCTTCTCGCCTGTTACATTTGGAGATGCTTTTTGGTTAGTTCGCTTATTTTCCAAGATTTGGGTGTTTTTTGGCATCGTTCTCTTTAACTGTAACAATTTGTGTTGCATTTTATTGTAAGTTTGCTCGCATTTCACTTTTCGGGCTTCTTTTTGTTGTAAGTTCGCTTTTCTGAAAGAGGAAGATCGCGAAGATTTCGCAAAGAGAAGAGCACCTTTGCGATCTCTTTACGGTTTTTCTCTTCAGAAAAATTTAACGCTGTCGTGATGCCAAATACTTTTTTAAATCCGAGTCGATTCCAAAGAGGATACAATAAACGTTGTTTTTGAAACACCTGCATGCTAAGTGTGGCTTCTTGTGACTGTGCAGTCAGCGCAAAGTATACCCTATTCACGCATTTTCTGGGAGATGTTATTTGCAAACTGGTTTAAGTTTGCGAAGAAACAAGCATACTATTGATAGCCAATCACAAAACAAAATTCACGTTCCGGGCAGGTTTCTGAAAACAACTGATCATTCGCAAACGGCTGATGGACGCGCAAATAGAATAGACAGAGCGCTTTATGCGTTAACGGTCCTAACTCCTTCATGTTCATCGCATGATAACCCAGACAACGAACGCCATCGAACATGATGTTTACGAAGTTCAGTGTTAACAGACCGCGCGTAGGATTCCAATGTCCTCTAACCTATTTAATTGGATGTCTCTTCCTATCGGATGAAATTAGACGTAGATGTTTGATAGTTTTGAAAATGATCGATTGCAACCATCTCCTTCTCTTTGATGTGTCAGAAAGAGAGTTTCAGTATTCGGTAACCAAGGAGTCCTGACTTCCCTATTATCGAGAGTCATCTCTTTCTCTGACACATAAGGTAGAAAAAGAATGTTGCATTCGATACTTTTCAAAATATTCGTACGTTTCCGTCTAATTTCATGCTGTAGGAGGAGAGATCTGATAAACTAGCATGGATGACTTCGGAATCTACAGAAAAGTTCTCCTGGGCATAAATGAAAATATTTAAAATTTTACAGTAATGAAGTTCCAGATAAGAGCATTATGCAACAATGTCTAATATCATTTCTTTCAATACCTAACTATGGTCACATGCGAAAGAGTTCATATTTTATTTTAAATTGTGAATGAAGAAATAAATAAATGAGTAAATAATGGGTAATACCAAATTAAAATAAATAAATATACATTATATAAACTCGTAAACACATATTTCCAGGTAGCCTTGACTGTTGGAGTTTTTCCAGATCACAATGCGTCATGCAGCACGCAGCCTGCACGGCGTGATAGCTCAATATGTCTGCGGGAGTACCGTAACGAGCGGATTTAAAAAAAAAGCTGCAACTTAAATCTACGTCTTCTTTTATGATTTTGCAAGAGAAATGTAGCACTTCAATGTTATTTATTATATTTTAAAATATATTTTTGTATAGATTTTTCTTTAACTCCTGCAAGAGCGTTACATGTTCTTGGTTCGTGCAAGATCACGCAGCAGCCGATCACGGTTTTTGTTATGGGTCATGGCATAAGCTTTCATTAAGAAAGTTTTAAATTATTCAAAAGAAGTGCGCTTGCAGTAAGTATGTAATTATATTCAATATTTATCACTATATATGACTAAGACGTCATGCGGCGCATATGCGACGCACGCGTGCGGACACGCGATTCAGCGCATATGTGGCTACAGAAAAAAACAAATTTTTAGGAAAAAAGACAATGTTTTTATTTTTAAGAAATTAGATCAACTTCGAAACCAAAAACTCAACCAAAAAGTTAAAGTTTTAACTAAAAAATATGAATTTTCCAACACAAAGATTAATGCACTACCAAAAAAGCCGAGTTTCTATTAAAATTCAAGAATTCTAAACGTAAATTGGAATTTTCCACTAAAGAAGGAGAACTTTTAGAAAAAATGATTCAAATGTGACACTTAAGAAGGAGAAATTTTAGATAAACTGATTTTAATCAGAATTCTATACTAAAAGTTACATTTTTCACTAAATAAGGAGAAGTTCTAGACAAAATGATTAAAATGTGACACTAATGACACTGAAGGAGGAGAAATTTTAAAAAAAGTGATTAAAATGTGACACTAATGACACAGAAAAAGGAGAAATTTTAGACAAACTAATTTTTACTATCAAAAAAGAGGAATTTTAAAAAAATTTAAGAGCAGTCAACCAAAAAGTTGAAGTTTCAATTAAAAAATATTAATTTTTAAACAAAAAGAATAATTCAATACCAAAAAGACAAGTGTAAAAAAAAATTACTTTCAATAATGGGAAAGAATATTTCCTCATACTGAATATGCCTTTACTAATTGAAATTTTACCATTCCTTTATTTGTTAGAAGCGATATTTAGAAAAGGTTAAATTGTAAAAAAATTGTTATAAGTGTTCTTTTATGATCTAAAAAATTTTTTCTTTAAAAATATGTTTTTGTTTGACATGTCGTCGACACTTATATTACATTTATTCTCAAATTTATATAAAAAGTATGTTTTGCTAAGAAGTTAACGATAATTTGAAAACAAATTGGTTTAGAAACATACATATTTAGGTAAACATTTGAATTTTTATCATACGCACTCATTGCAACATAAACTATGATTAATAAAATACATTATGACAAAAGATTTTTCAATAAAAACTTATTCAATTTACAGAATTATTTTTTTATGACAGTTATCCTAGAAACTAAACGGTCTCTGAGAATACAAAGAAAAGAACAACCGTAAGAAATAAACTCTTAACCCAAAATAAAATAAAGTCTTAACGAAAATCTTTATGAACTCATGAAAGACGTTTTCCTTAAATGATTTTTAATTAGGAATACGGTGATTTATAATAAGTTAAGAGTGACAGTTTTTTGTTTACTATATTTTTACTGTCGTCTGTTATCTATATATTTACCAGGAATTTTAGGAAAAAAAATAGTTTCAACGATTTCAGCATAGGAAAAATTTACTTTTAAGCTTGGAATCCGTAGAGTTAGGGCACCATTTATTAAAATAAAAATATTTTTCAATAATTATAAGGAGCTTCATTAGAAAACAATCAATCGGCAAAGAATTTGCAAATATGGATGTTTTTTGTATGCAGCTTCTTATAATTTTTGAAAAATATTTTCAGTTTAATCAATGGTAATTTTTCGTTTTCTTCTATACAGCGACCATCCTAAACGAGAACTTGAAATTACAAAATGACAGTTTTTATCCTTTTAAACTTTAATTTTCAAAAGTTCTATTAATACACGTGGGATAAGCATAAAACCGAGCACGGTTCACACCCGAAATACTCTGAATTTCATTTTGATTTGTTTGCCTACTGCACATTCTGCGATTTCTCCTGGGGTCAATTCTACAACCGCGCCGCTGACCATGTTTATTTTCACGCGAGTTAACGGCAAAACAACAGGTTTGAATAGTCCACGCAAAATCGTGTGTTTGCTTGGTGCTTTTTCCAAAATTGCACATACGTCGCCACTGGACGTTGATAACACAATTTGTTCTCCTGCTGGCATGGACTTAAGGACAGAAGATCTGTTTTTTATTTGAATTGGTATATCAGGAGGAAAATTGTATCTTCGAAGTTCGAATATACGGTTCGAATTGGTGCGAGGCATAAGTCGGATAAATCTAAGTTCTTCAAATCTATATAAAGTGGGCGAGGAAAAGTTTGCCAGATAGGAGAAAACCTTGACCTGGCACGAAGAGGACGCTCGATAGGTCGTTGAGACCTGGCAGAATAATGAGGTAAGGCAAGAGAAAGAGTCGTGTCTGGCGAATTTCTGCGAAGTGAAGAAGAGGGTCTATGCCGAGAAGTACGAAGAGTAGAATCACCATTAGGCAAACCTTTGGACGGTGAACTTGATTCTGAAACAAGAAATACAGGATTGTATTTTTTTAAGCACAAAATCATATGTGGGTATGTCATGAGTTGTGAATGTGGTTTCGTTGTGTAGAAGTAAGTTGTCTGGCAAGTTACTATTATCAATTTTATGGCAGCTTTACATAAAGATATTTTACAATTGTTTAGATGAAATTGCTCGGTATGGCTCTTGGATGTTGCTGATTTTGGATTCTGGGCAAGCCGGCTTCATATCCTGCTCCAGTTCGGGTGGTTGCCACATATTTGGTAAATTCAAAGTTAGTTGAACATATTTGCAGAAACTAAGTGGAAGAGATTATATAAAGCTGATTTTGGATAATGGTCAGATGCTGAAATTAGGGATTTTAAAGGAAATATTCATTACTAACTAAAATTTCTTAATGATAATTAGTAATGCATTATAACTGAACCCGAAATGCAAAAGTTCTGCTTGGCGTAAAGTAAGAAAGAATTTAATTAAAATTATAGCTATATTATATTATTATATTTACCAATAAAATTAATAAACACGCTTAAGGGTAAAACCAGAGTATAGAAAATATTCATATTTTAAATAAATATATTCATATTTATTCTTTTTTCTAATAATATACTACCGCCGGAAATTATCAGCACGATAAGTAATGGTAGTGCGAAAAACTAGGTTCCTAGGAAAAAAAGTTTTTTGTAAAAAAAGAATTATAAATTTAGAGTTACAAAGTTACAAGGTTCACTGTGCAATTTTACCAGTGATCGGCAATATCTAACATCAGAAATAATTTAAAAAACGATACATTTATAAAAAATGTTTCAGCTTTCAGCGAGGTCGCATTATATACGCGACCGCACTTGTCACGTTCTACATACATGTGTTTTATGACATTCGTTACATGCGACAAAGCTGGGTGTGATGTTGAGGATTTCAGTGTGAGCTTCATACTTCCACGCTCGCGGGTGACTTTGTATCTGTGCACGATACGTTAATACGCTCGTTATATTTTCTATGTTAAAAATTTCAAACTACGGACTTTTTCCCTCAATTTTTAAAAATTCAGTGATACAAATTAAAATAAACGGACCTTGATATCTAAACTCATCTAAAGTTTGCAGCGTCAGATAATCGTATCTTAAGTTTATGTAAATTAATCTTTTTTGACCTGCCGCCATCAGAAGAGTGGAGACGTTTGGTGGAACGAGTGAGTAACTTTTCCATTTCCTCTTTGCTGCCGATTAAACCATATAATATCGCCTTCCTGGCTGGTGTTAACTAAAGTGAACATCATTTAGTATATATATTTCTCAGAGTGACCAAAATAAAATGACGATAAAGAATACATTTGTACTTTATTTTGCAGTACGCAAATAAGCAACCTCTGTTTTAGGTACACCAATCATAACAAAGTCATTTAAATAGCGACTGATATAATATAGAAAATATATTAATTTGAAAACAATTTATCGAAAGCGAACCAAACGGCAAGTAATGATTCATTATTGATTTAAGTCGAAGGAACTCAAGCAAAAGCAGGGTAAAAATTTTAATCGAGTAAATAAATTTTTAGTTTGCAAGAGTTTTTAAGGGTCATTGAAATTGAAAAATTGTATCCTAATAAGTTGAGGTACTATTGATGATATGCAGAACTCTGTTTTACAAAAGATATATTTTGAACGCACTTGAGATTGCTTGTTTCTGGCCTACTGCACATTCCGCGATTTCTTCTTTGGTCATTTCTTCAACTGCGCCGCTTATCATATTTATTTTCGCTCTTTTAATTAACGAAGAATCAACATATTTATACATTGAACGAAAAACGATGTGTCTGCATGCTGATTTTTCCAATATTGCATAGACGTCACCATTAGACGTTGATAATACAATTTGTGCTTCAGTTGGCATGGATTTAAGAGCAGCATATCTGTTTCTTAATTTAATTTGTGTATGGAGAGGAAAAGTGTATATTTGAAGTTGGAATATCCGAGTCGGATTATAGTAGGGACTTAGTCTAATAAATTCAAGTTTTTCAAACAAAAAGCCAAGTACACGAGGAAAAGTTTTGCTGAGGGAAGGAGATCTGGACCTTTTACGAAGAGGCGGCACGGCAGGTGGTGGAGACCCGGCAGAAGAAGAAGGTCTGGCTGAAGAAAAAGACCTTCTAGGAGAATTTATTACAGAAAAAGAAGAAGAAGAAGGTTCACAACGAGGTACACCAGAATTAGAATCATTATAAGGAAAACACCTGGCTTGTGAAGTCAATTCTGAAAAAAATAGGAAATTAAATTTTTAAATCACGCAAAGGCATTCCGTGTTATATGAGGTTGTAATTAACGGTCCGTTTTCTATGAATGCCTATAGATTTTTCACGCTTGACAGTTAAGATCAATGGGCAGTTTTGCGATCTAAAATATTGTGTAAAGCATATTAAGACCTTCAAGCTCATTGGTATCAAGAGAGTTTTTAGCAACGAAAAGGATCTACCGTGAAAGTTGTTCGTGATTGTTTATTCAAAAAAAGTTTAAAGGTAATGCTGATTCAAAAAATACACGATAAGATATTCATTCTTTGTATGTCCTCCATGCTGCCTCCTTGATACAAGAGGATCTCTTTAAAGATTTCCGATTTTTCCATTTTTTATAAACAAAACAAAAACACTGGAGTCCCGCTTTAACGGGCATTACGGGGTTACCCTAAATAGCCTTTACGGTGAACCGGCACTCTCCAAACCGTTTTTCTCCTGCTTGCTTATGGATTCTTATAGTGCCAAACCGTAAACTTTGCAACTACGCTGACCTCTCAATCGCCCCCCTGCACCATATTATCCGGTATATCGGAATCCGATATATCGGGATTTGAAAGAGCGGGAATCCAGCTTAATTACATTGTTTATAATTATCATTTCAAAATGCATGTGTGTGGACGTCGCAATGTCGACGTATACAGTTGGGTTTATTTACAATTGCTCCGTTTGAATTAAATCTTAACAATTCTGATTGGCGTAAAGCTTAAACGAAATGTATCGAAATTATAGTAATATTAAATTATAATAATCACCTATAGAATTGAGGGTCACAACTAAGGATAAGAACAGAGCACAGACAATCCTCATCTTTTAGAAATAGACAACAAAATAATTAATGTATTATTAAGCAGTTTGCTGAAGGATGTAGTTGACGAATCTTCTTGAGCCTT